>SNQN01010841.1:0-11055 GCA_008642245.1 Bassia scoparia | reverse complement strand
AAAAGTTCATACACATTTACAATGAAAAATAAAACTAACAAATACATAACATAATTGACAAATAAAATCATAATTTGCAAAAACTATGATGAATTATCGATTCCCCATTTGAAATGCCCTCTCCGCATCGTTGTTTGATACCAACCTTCTAATACAGGAGGCAGCCTCTCAATCTCTTGTAGTTCCGAAGAATAGAATTGAATTCTGATCCCATGTTTGTAGTTGTAGATCTGAACTTGTTTCGACACCACACAATATTAATCTTCATCAATTGAAAAAACTATGACACACATTACTAACGTTTCTCGCAATGAGAAAAAGGAAAAACCCTTTCATTCGAGAAGAGAAAAACCCTATCCTTCAAGAGGAAAATTGATCCTTTGAGAGGAAGTTATATTTCGTATAAAAGACGAAAACTTAAAATAAACTAAGACAATAAATACAAAAATCCATAAAAGCCCCCTCTTGAAAATTTTAATGAAAGGGAGGTTTTGGGAGAGTGAAGGGAGAGAGAGAGGCAAAGGGGCGCAGTCAGCACTCATGCATGAACATTAATGTTGCAATGGACTATATTTTGTATCAGGAAAGTTTGTGTGACCCGGTCCGACAGATAAAGTTATTTGTGAACCACAATAAGTCACGGTTTGAAAGCTTATTGAATTATACTATTGTATACTGCAATTTTCTTTTAAACTTGTTTATTTTGCCGCTTAAAGCATGAATCACAACCACCATTTCAAAAACCACCATTGTACACATAGCCCAACTCCCCGCTTAGTGCGTATGGTCAGAAGCTGAATAGAATTCGACCGGCGGCTACAGCCCCACCAACACCAATGGCGATTTCTAACAAACTTCCTCTGTGTTATTGCCCGGTTTCGAAGAATCTATCGATTTAAACCATTTAGAATCCCATCGCTTTTACTTCATCGGTTAGATATATTATACTGATATTGGCATCCGTCTAATAACGGTTGCCTGTACCACTTGCGATTTGTTATGATACTTGTGTCTTCTTTTTTTGTAATTCTGACGGACTCTCACTTGCGTTATATGCTGCTTCATCTGCTCGGCACAGTTGGTTTTATAATTCTCTTTTTTCGGTTTACCTCCATTTTAGCTCTCTCCCTTCGAATCAAGTTTGGTACAGAATGCAGCATTCTTGTACGGTAATTTCGCATCTGTTTGTAGGTTAAATATTCAGGAACTGATCATATTGGTCTTAGATATATAGCAAATTCAGGTAAATAATAAGCATGCTATGTGATACTAGTAAATAGAAATCTAATCATACCCTTCTTGCGTTTTTTATTATTATATACAATTCTGACTCACCAGCTTAATGGAATATCCAAGGCAATTACTGAAAAAGTTGCAATACAACAAAAACATCACAGAAAGGAACCCAGTAGCTTGGAACCTAAACTTTCGACCGGAGGGATGATGAATGATCTTCCTCTCTGTGGTTCTGTTTAAGATAATATGAGAAAATTTTTTGTGCTAGCGTGGACAATGATTATGACTACTTTGTCTAAGCAAAGAATCGTCAGAACTCGTGTGGTTAGCATTTGAGTTAATATGCTGTTTTTATATTATGTATATATCTATATGGTTAATTCTGAGTACTCATAGTACATAATACAGTAATCTCATGCACAATAGCCCTTGGTTGTTTACTTCTCTGTACCCATGTACTAATTAAGAAGATACCTCATTCTTTCACTCAAATTTACTCTCATTCGTGTTGGAATATTACTTTAAATCGACGATTCTTATGTATCACGTCTCCAACATTTGCTATTCTTACGACTTGGTAGCGATGAATCTCAAGTTCACAGAGTATAATGCTTACTTCTGTAACATATACTATATCCTATACTTCTGTATGATATTATGCATTTGGCAGCCTGCAAATGATTAGTTTAGTGTCTTAAGCCATTTCATGTGGTGCTATACTATAAAATATATGCGTATATGTGAATAGTGCACCCTATCGATAAAGGGCCCATTACTCACTCTTCGCTCTACATGATTGCTCATTCTGTTATGCCACTTAAGGATTATGTGTAGCTCCAGAGTATATGTGTTTTAGTGTCCTTTTTGATTAAATTGTAGTGAGTGCTGTAATGCCTCATTTGCCATTAAGGTACCCTCTCGTAGAAGGTTTATAACAAAGAGGTTCATCAGCTATATTGATAATCGTATAAGCTCCCCTGCTTACAAATCTCCGACCTCAATACATATCCTACACTGTAAGTGTGAATATCGCTAGTGAATTTGGTGTTGATTCAATGATATTTGTGGGTTCTAGTATATTACCGGTATAAAGTGTACTTTATCTGATCACGGTCCCCTCTGGGATCACAAACTTTCTTTAATCTGACTCGACGAAGCCGATGTACGAAACGTAGATGGCTTTGTGCCTTCGCAGTGCGATGACCCAATTTAGTCACACTTTTGTGGAGGAAGGATTGTCCTTGTCCTTGTCCTTRTCATCATCCTCATTGGTCTTCTGCTCTTGGTCTTGAGCAGGGTTAGTTGTTGACTACCATTTGTAAGGTGCAACAGCCATCTSGATGTCCTCGTCGCTCTTTTCTCCAAGAGCAGCATCGAGTTCAGCGCTTAGCACTACGTCGTCGTCCCCATCCCCAACAGGACCAGCACCTCGCCCTGAAGTGTTGGGAATTTCATTTCCATTGGAATCCTCGAAGATTTGATTCTTGGGTTTCYTTCTGGCGACATGTTWGYGAGGCATTGTCGTGTCCTGCACAGACAAAGTGTCAGGGATGGGACGAAGCCTTATTGAATGCGAGAACAAAGAGAAAAGGGTCGAAGGGGTCGAAGAGCACGCAGTCGCAATCRAGCCAGGCGAAGTTGGCCTAGGCTCCTCGAAGTCCCCAACTCTGTACTTATTGGGCGAAGAGTCCGTCTAAATCACATCGCTCATTATTACTTTGATAAAAAAGAATAAAGAATAAGTGCGAAGAAAGAAGGGTGCAATCAGTACCTGGTATGCGAAAGCAACCTGGAGTCGTCGAAAATCTGAAACTGCGAAGCACGAATGTGCGAGACTTGAAAGCTGAGACTGCGAAGTAGGTCGTCGAACTTTACAACGGTGAGAGGTAGAGAGAGGAAGTGCGAAGTGTCTATGATTTCTAGAGATAAGTCAAAGCAACAAACTTCTTCTCACTCCCAATTAGGGGTATTTATACCGTGAACATGCTCCTCACCTTCCCTAATTTGAATTTGGATTTTAGCGAAAAGGAAAAAGAGAGGGAACCCTGATGGGTTGCGGCCATGCAAAATGAAAAGAGGAGAGAAGAGCTAGTTTCTTTGCCACTCCTCATTTGTGAAGGAGCTCTTCCTAGGCAGAAAAAATTATCAAAGTGATTATTCATATACATTCAATTGAATTCGAGTTGTAGACTTTGAAATGACATAGTCAATACCTTACTACAAATATTTTAGAGGGTCTTGAGGGACAATGATGATGTCAAGCGAAACCTTGGCCCATGTCCTTTGAATATTGGTCAATGTGATCTATGTGGCAACTCTACGAATAAAAATAATCTGGTCCGAAAAGGGATAGAAATCAGACATTCGTACACAAAAACAGTATAATGGATCATCTATGGTAGGATGGGTGACAAGTGTCATCATCCAATGGTTGCAAGGGTTTTTGAGGGATTGCCTATAAAATACCGACGGAACACATTAATTGCAGTTTTAGCAAATGCATTCAATACACCTACTTTGAGAGCATCTCTCTCTCTATTTTTCTCTCTCTAAATAGCCTTTTACTCCTTACATTCTCATAGTTACTTAAGCGTCGGAGGGGAGATTATCCGAATAGATTATTCACCTTTGTGTAGGTGCTAAGGAGGCGTAGCACATACTTAGTGCTAAGGACTTAAGAAGTGCTAGGAGCTTTGACTGACTAGGTCTCACCTTTGCTTGGAAGGAAGTGCTAAGGTTCGACCCTAACGTTCATAGAGGTCAGCTCTCTCGAGGTAGCATTGACGAAAAGTCCCCACCTTCTCTCAACCCAGAAGCTGAGGAAATATTGTAGCGTGGCACTTTCTTCTACAACATCACCTGATAATATTTTCATATTTGTTTAAAAAGTTTTAATTGAGTTATAAGCATCTAGAATTGCTTTTTATGGGTTTTAAAGCATGATTTTGATTAGGTCATATGTTTTACATAACTATGATTTATTGAAGCGTAAAGGAATATATTTTATCAAAGTTTTGAAGGTTTGAAAGGTTCAATTAATGTTTTCCATTTTTCTAAATTATTGGGCACTTGATGTATTACGAACATTTGATGAGTTATGCCCAATATTAATTATAAAAACTGTTGTGTCAATTGTTAAGCTATTTGATTATTTAATTATGAAAACAAATTTCCAGATTATTATACATATTCAAAGTGATTTTTAACTACTGAAAAATATGGTTTTTAAAGTTGTAAAGACAAAAATAATGGTTTATTGTATAAGCATTGAAGTTAATCTTAAAACGTGTTCGAGATTGATTTCTAAAGGTTTTAAGGGGTTTCAAGGAGTATATAATGTTGTAATTCTTGTGTTAGGAATCAATAGTAATTGATTTCTATTTGGTTGTAGGAGAAAGTCTCTTTAAGTGATTGTTTGAAGACTTGAAGTGAAAGTGATTTGCGGGATTGTTTTTCTTCAAGGTACGTACTACTTACGGAATTCTTGGCATATAATACATGATTTAAGGATGTTTTGTGAACTTAGTGTCATGTGTAGAGAACTCCAATGGATTTTTGAAGACACGAGTAATTTATGACTTGCGTTCGTTTATAGAATATATGTTGAGATTTGAATTACTCATGAGTATTGTTATGGGTTGTTTATTAATTAATCAGTTGTTATTAATTAATTGTTCAAACTGGATGAATTAAGTGGATCATATTACAAATTGTTCCACAAGGTAAATTATATTACTCGTTCATGACATGATGTATGAATTGAGTAAAGGGAATTATGGAAGTCTAAATACGAGTTAGTTGGCATCGTTTCCAAACAAGTTTGTTTAATCAAAGGAAGAGTTTATATCTTAAAATGGTTCATGTGGTTTATATATTGACTCCACTTGACTCAGCCAAATTTGAAACATTAATTAATAACAAAAGATTAATTAATATAAATCCATATCGATCCTCATGAGTAAATCCAATTCTCAACATATTTTACCAAAACACAAGTAAATAAATTACTCGTTGTTTACAACAAATTCCATTGGGAGTTCCTATCATGACCCTAAGTTTCAAAGCATCCTAAAGCATACATATAAATCAAGCATCCTTAAAATATGTAAAAAAAAAAAAAAAAAAAAAAAAAAAAAAAAAAACCAGTGTGTTGTGTTCTTTTGGTTATGGTGGAATGTTGTTAATTAAAAAGTATTATATGGACTCTTATATTATAATAAACAACCAACTAAAGATATATGTTTATTGTATTTTCATTCTTTAGTGGAGACACAAAGTTTTCATTAATTCTATTGTTATATAAATAAWTTTTTTTAAATGTATTTGATGTAACACAAACATATTGTATGATATAACACTGGCAATGCCCGTGATAAATAAATTTCTATAAGTTTATTTTGACGTAAAACAAGCATGTATGATGTAACACTGGTAATGCCCGTGATAAAACTTATTTTATAAATATAACATGCATTTTATTTAATTTTTCTTACTTACAGAGTATTTGATTTCAATTTTGTATTTCGATCATATTTTTAATAAAGTTTCATAAAGAATTTTTAATTTAATAAAGATAATTGTATAGTACATTGTTAGAATACAATTGAATTTGAGATTATTAATTAATGATACATTATATAATCTAAGTTGCCTAAAATGCATTAATAGCACAATATTTCCTTAGTACTCTATTGTTTTGTGCAATTTATATATGGGGGAAATTTATTTCAATGAGAGTGATGTTAAAAGAAACAAAAATTGATCGGAGAAAATAATATTAATTGTGTCAATTGGAGGGGGGGGGGAGTCAGAAAAGAAAGTGGTAGGTCGAACCTTATAAATTGGGGGGGGGGGGGGAGAAGGGAAGTTAGAAAAGAAAAAAAAGTGGTAGCAGCTCCAACCTTATAAATTTTACTTTTGTATAATTTTTTCTAAATTGGACTAATTAACTTCCAAAAACATAGGAATAAAAATTATACTTTTTGTATAATTTTTTCTAAATGTACATTATTAATGTCTTTTGGATAAATAGATTAATTGTTGAGAGAGAAAATGATGATGTAAARTAAAAAAAATAGCGAAAACGAGTATCTATTTATAGACCTCGAAATGTTATGAATTTTGCTTTATTTTATTTTTAAATTTTTTTACAACCATGAAAAATAGAAGTTCAAATAATTAAGCTAAATGGAAGATAACTAAATCAGTTACATGTGGCAGCCATCCATTGGCCCAAGTTAGTCAGCAAATGTCAGGTGCTTAATCCTTTTTTGCCGCAATCCCTCTCAATACATGATGTTTTACATCCCAACATACCTATGCGTCATCGTTGTTTTTCTTAGTCGGTAGCGAAAAAAATAGAAAATCACATTGTGACACAGGGCCAACAAGCTAAGCTGTGGTGCATGACTCAATTAGTCATTCAACGCTTATCGCTATGGTCTCAAGACCCAATTTGTCATTTTATGACAAGACCAAAATGGTCACAGTAGAGCACCTCCCACAATGACCAAAATTTTCTTTCATCTCTCTCACTCTACCACTTTCTCAATCACAATTCTTCATCCTAAGAAAATTTCATTCACCTCCAGCACAACTATATCTATAAAAAAAACTCTTCATCCACTTCTCTCTTACTTTTAAATTTTACCCCGCAACACGTTCCATTTCATCTACTTTGTTATTTTGTTTTAATTAAATGTTAAGTAATATGTAACTAATTGAATTAAAAAAATAATAAATTAAATTAGTGATTAATTAAATCGGATTAATAATATACGTTTAAATTAATTAACTAAATCGGAAGAACTGCATAATTTTGAATTAATTAACCTAAATTGAATTTGTTTTGAAAATTATCTTGTTTCAATATGAAATCGGGTTTGATGAACCGAAACTAATGTTTTTGCACTCCAGAAAAAAAGCGAAATGTTTATTCCCTCTGGTTTTTAATATTTTGGTGGCAATTTTTTCATTTGAACAATTTTAAAATGTTTTATGCATTGATGCTTTTATTCTATTTTGGGGACACTCTTTTTTCTACTTTTTAACCATTATTCCTTTCTTTCCCACATTTCCATACTTTCCCCCTTTTACATACAACTCTTCCTACTTTCTAACCCCCACTCACATTATAATACAATATTCCTAGGTTTTTCTATAATAAATGCAACATGACATTACAAATCAAGGGAAGTGTTTTTTTAAAATAATTTTATTTGGTTATTTTGACAATTTTTAAAATAGTTTTGAAAATAACGATTGTTGAAAGGGAGACATGAAAGATGTGAATGAAAAAATGACAAAATTAGCGTCAATTTATAGATCTCGAAAAGTTGTGAATTTCGCAGTTTTATTTTTATTTTAATTTTTTTAAGGAAAATGGAACTAATAATCCCACCTTTTTGGTGGTCTTCAATGATAATCCGACCTGGCGTTTATTATGGAATATAACTAAGCTTGTAGCCTTATCTTACTCTTGCACTATTTGCCTGAAACCTTATAAATCAGGTCATTCTATCGCTTTTTTTTTTCCGTCTTTGATCATTTCTTTTTCTTTATCTAAACACTACACCCTCATCTCATCCCCTCCAACATCACCCACCAACCCACGCCTCAAAACCGCACACCTTCAACCGTCATTTTCCTATGCACCTCAGACGTCCTCACCCCCGCCCACCCAGTCGCCTCCCCGTCAAACCTCCTCCCCCCAGCAAACAACCACCACTCAAAAACAACCACAACAAGAAAACCAACGATTACCGACCGTCCCTGAAAAACCCAAACGGTCCGGTAAAAAACGTCGGAAACGATCGGAAAAAGGTTACGACGTTAACGGTCGGCAATCCGATGGTCGGTAATTTAAGGGTTTACAGATCGCTCAAATGGTCAGGAAAAATTTACGCAGCACTTACCGACCGTTGCATATAACAGTCGTTGTTTGCGCCCGTTCAACAACGGACGGAGATTTCCGTCGCTCTAGATTGGATTGGTACCTACCGATCGCTGGACGGTCGGTACTCTGAGATCACCGACCGAGCAATTCCCGCCATATACAAACTCCTACAAAGCAAAAAAAATTGAAAAATGGTTTACTGACGGCTGGACGGTCGGCTAAAGTAAAATAAAATATGTTTGACTGTTACCGATCGCCTGCGGTAAAAGTCAACATTTGTATATCTTTGACTTTTACAGACCGCCTGGACGGTCGGTAAACAGTCAAACAATATATATCTGTTGATTTTACCGACCGTCCAGGCGGTCGGTAATTTCATATTTTTTATAAATTTTTTTTAATAATTTTAAATGCTTTGACATTCCCTGTAAAAAATGGTGCAATTACGAATAATTAAACACTACGTCAATATTCCTGAGCTGCAATGATCCATAAACCTGTACGTGCATTTCATCAAAGCGAATGTGGGCTAAATGTGTTTAGGGTCGTTTGTTCTAGACACAGGCGATCAAAACGCAAAAGTGTTTTATATTGCATACATACAAAGAGGTCCTAACCAACACGTAAAGTCCGATGTGGCACAGAGTTGAGTGGTCATAAGGGTCGTCGTCGTCTACGAGGGACAGAAGGAGTGCACTACAATCAAAAACTGCTGGGCTGACGATCGGTTGGTACGTGGTCCAATGTGGCCTGCAACTGCACAGATCTACTCCATCTGCGACGAATGATTGGGCAACAGAAATATTGCCCCCATATTGGCCCTCTCGGGCAAACATGAATACTGCCCCGGCGCAATTTGCCAAACGAGAAACCCATCAGTGCATACACCCATAAGCCTAAACATTTCGAGGCTCAAATGCGAACCTCAGGAAAGTTCTGTCAGCAAAGGTGTTTTCCAAGCTTCATCGTCACTCTAGGATTGCTAAAGGCTGCCTTGCATCGAGGATTTTTTTGCGTGCCATGGTTTTCCTTCGCGCAATGTTCTTATTGCAAACAAATCTTTGCACCTTGGTGGTTGATGGAAGTAATATCACCTTTTTGTAGGATTAAGATTTCCTTAGAAGTTCTTCTCTTACTACAGATCACTTCACTACCCCTACACTTGTCTAAGAAGAGCGTCCCTCTCTTACAAAGCAATACACCCTAGGGCATGTGTGTATCTTCTCATTGAGGAAGCTCCCAAGCTTTAGAAGCTTCTTCGTGTCGTAGAAAAGTATTCCTACCCATTTGATTGTCGTTGTTAGGGAACGTCGATCGCTTCATTTAGCATAAAGAAGCAAATTCGTCGACAACGGTTATGTGGTAAAGGTTGTACTCACCTTCAAGCTAATGAATTCTCGCTAGCCATCTCCTACAACGGACATTTGCTTGCTCCCTTCAAATAAGGGCTTTTTTTTCTATTTCGGGACGGGCAGCCTTAAGAAGGTCAAAAAACTTCTTAGCTCTTCATTTTGGGATTCTTCATCGATTGAGTTGTCCTTCAGTCAACGAATTGAATGATCCGCAAGAGGCGTAACGGAGAATACCATGTCACTTTTGATAATTGGATTCGGATTGAGTAGATGAGGAGGAGAGGGACCATCGAAAGTGACACGGTTCCTGTCATGACAAGATAGCCATTAAAGTATCTCCGTGTAAAACCCTTCTTGTACAAGATGAACTTTGACCATGTCTTTTACATGTAAACGCGCGTTTCTAACAAGCAAACGATCATGGCATAAGACATTATCCTAAGATACCACCTCTGTGCATTGGCAAGACGGGGTCCTTGGGCCATTCAAAAACAACTCATTGACGCTGCCTTGATAAACTGTTCCAAGTTGACCACCATCATCAGCCTATTTGTAGCCTCCACTCTACTACGCTTTTCTCTTCCTTTTCAAATGGTTAACCAATCTCTCAACTAAAAAAATTCGATCCAAGATAAAACATCTCACTTTTGATCGATCATTAAATTAATGAAGTGAGCTTTGGAAATTTCTTAGCTATAATCGTTACTCAAATAGTAATAATAAATACAAAAATCCTATCGCCAACTTCAATTTAAATATTTCTATTTCTCAAACTCACAATATTATTAACTATATTCCTAAACTTGTCATCATGCTCACAACTCACCATTATTATTAATCACATATATATCAATAATCTATAAAAACTCATATTATTACTACCAAATAAAATTAATATTATTGTACTGGATTCATACACAATATACTCAATATTATTTTCCATTGTTACTAATTCTTATATCAATATCATAATTCATACATTATGCTCACAATATTATTACTAATTCTTAATCTATAATATGCCTATAAATTAAACAATGTAAAACAAAAATAAGATTCATTCCTATTTATTACTAATCACAACAAAGTAAAATTCAACATAAACAGAAAAGAATAATTCAATAATACAACAAAAAAAGGATTTTTGTATAATTAACTCCTTGTGTTTACACATTATTTAATAAAATTCCCACCCTTTGGTTTTTTTTTAAATTCCCCATTTTAACTTGTTTGTTTTGTTTACATTCCCACCTCTTTACGGAATTGTAGATTTGCGGGCCACTTGTTATTTGGTTATTTGTTCAATTGAACTCCTAATCCTCACAACGTCACCCGCTCTTGGGATCCCACATTCGACATTCCTCTCGTTGACTCCTCACGTCATCTTTCTTCATTTCCCTCTTCTTTCTTATACCTCTCGTTGACAATGTCATTTCCTCTTACTTCTTCTTATTGTAATTTTTTATTCAAAACATAATTTAACTGCTAAGAAGCATCTCCGCGTAGCGGGCTTGTTGAAGCGGGGTGGCTTATCCCTCGTCGAATTGGTCCAAAAAACAACTCGTTTTGGCC
>SNQN01010838.1:0-15345 GCA_008642245.1 Bassia scoparia | reverse complement strand
GTTATGTTCCTCCTTAGTTTCAATTAGCAGATATTTTTACTAAGGCTCTATCGAGTCAACGTTTTGAATTTTTGCGTTCCAATCTGCACGTGATTTCCCCTGCACAACTTGAGGGGGTGTAATAGATAATAACCCAAAGGGTATTCTTGTAATTATGTGCTTATCTTCCTTATTATAAATACTACGCCAAGGGCTCTCGTGAGGGGAGTTGCCCGATTATATTTCACAAAAAGAACCATATATTAGTCAATCCCATTAAGATCAAACGCACCAAATAAATAGGTCTAGTTGATTGTAATGTAGTGTAGAAGATGAATGTTAAAATGATGAGAATAAATGCTAAATTATAGTAGTGTACTTGATAATACCTTATTTCGTTCCACCCAATTGATGTCCGGCCASTAAGAATTAGTCAATGTTGTATATAGTAGTGAATGCAAAGGTAGTTCGTGGGTTTTATTCTTTGTCCCATATAGGAAGAATATAAGGCTTCCCTCTTTTTTATATAGAAGAATACTCTTAGCATTGTTTGAGGCCTACTAGCTATGAGAGGTGGTATTGGGTAATYCACGTATGTGCTGCCGCTACTGTCCAACTTGTGCTTGTGACACGTGCATGGTGGAGTGTGTCAGTGTTTTTGGACTCGGGCATTATTTTTTGGACGGTAACAAAGCTTCCTTTCGAATTATCTTCGTAATTACTTGTAACCATTATAGCTTAATTGCTCTTTGATTCTTGCCTGAGTTGATGCCATGACCGTTTCGATTTCCTTCGGTTATCCTCTTACCCATTGGCTTCCTCACTCTATTTATTCTGCCTTTCTCATACACTCTGGATACACAAAAATCCTTAAGAATACACTTTTCCTCTTTTGCTGATCTGAGCAATATTATAGAGTTTCAATTCTCCTTCTCGAGTGCACGAATTGGAGAATGTTGTGTTAATCTTGGGGTGGCATTAGGTAACTCCATGTGCGTGCCGCCGCTGCCGTCTGGCTTGTGCTTGTGACACGTATGCGGTGGGGGTGTGGTAGTGTTTTTGGACCCGGACGTTATTTTTTGGACGGTTACAAAGCTTCCTTTCAGATTCTTTTCTTAATTACTTGCAACCGTTACTGCTTAATTGCTCATTGATTCTCGCCTGAGTTAATGCCATTACCGTTTCGATTTGCTTCAGTTATCCTCCTACCCGTTGGCTTCCTCACTCTATTTATTTTGCCTTCCTCATACACTCTAGTTACACAGAAATCCTTAAAAATACACTTTTCCTCTTTTGCTGATCTGAGCAATATTATAGAGTCCCAACTCTTCTTCTCGAGTGTTAATCTTGGGAGACATACGCCATGAGCCGATTGCACCTARTCAGGTGAAATTTGATTCTAGGACAGTGATCTCCATACCACGGCGCAACAATTCTTCTCCTTCTCAAATTTCCTTCATTAACCTGATTATACAACCTCAGTTCTTACGGTCAATGTATGTTGATTAACTTTTATATAGTTGGAACATCACCATATAATATAAATTGTTAGGAAAACACAAGCAAATCACAAAAGATTCAAGAACACATCCTCACAAAATATAACAATAGCAAAATACAAAATAAAAGAGACTAGTGTTTATGAGGAAATTTGAATTTCCTCCCCTCAAAATAATATTGTATTAATTGTATTCAACCTCACAATTATACAACCTCTTAAATAATTTGTCKTAAGTCTAAATTAAAAAAATTTAGCCTAAACCCTCTATTTATAAGCCAAAATAAATCTAATCCAGAATCCCACATCTYCTAAGATATTTTGCTTGCTCCCCAAGCCAAAGATACATTAGGAATATTACATACCAAAAAAATCTATACTTGCCCTCCAAGAAAAAATTAAAGATACTAGGATAATATTCTAACGATAAATCTATCTAATTCCCTAATTACAACCTCTTAATTTAGAAAACTAAATAAGATATACGTACTAGAAAATACTTGATGAGCAAGTTTAACCAAATCGTATCGAACAAAATTGAGATTGTTATCTAACATAAATGATAATTGTTACAAGTTGTTGTAGTGTATCTCCCACCCTTGATTTAAGGAAAATTTCCCCTAAAAACTGAAGAGGATTTTTATTGGTTATATACACAACATGCTCGATCGTAATTTGGTTGACATGTTCAATTATCTTTGGCGTCTGATCTCTGGGAGAAGATGACCAAATGAATCGTTATATATTCAAAGTCAGAGTATTAAAGCTAGTTGGCCCTTCTTGCACATAAAACATAATTGCACCAATTGATCAAATGGATATTCCTAAGATAACACTTTCGTGTCGTGATATACTATAACGTGGAGCATTCAAAGTATCTTACTATCTTATTATGACTTAAGTTGTACCAGCATTCAATTGCAGTACTAATTGCATGAAAGCATCTTTAGTTATTAATAATAAAAAAGAGAAATTTGGCAATTGTTATGGAATTTTGAGTTTGAGTTTGAGTTTGAGTTGCGTTATCAAGTTGAAACTACTTTATATTCTGACACCCATTCAGTCCAATAATTCAATGCGGATCAATACGAACTATATGGGTTTTTGGTAGAACCTTTAATATATAAGGGACACTATCCGACGAAGCATATTTTTTGAGTTTAATTGTGTAAAATCATCTTATATAACTATATACATTGTTGATCACCTTTTGTGATCTCATTCCGACGTTAATCTCACATAAAACAATTTCACCAATCATATTGGTTTTCCTTCATTTCGACCTTGATACCCTTGACAAAACCCCAAAGAATAATTTGTTAATCACTTTTAGGGTTTTCAAGAGAAAATGTGATTAGAGTTTTTTCGGGGCGAGGGTGTAATTTTAGATGGGATTTCACTTGGAAATTAAATGGGGGGCAAACAATACAATTGGTGGAAAAAARTAAAAGGGATTTTGTGTGAGCTSAACATCGAAATTCGAACACAAGATGGTGGTCAACAACTCATATACGAAGTARTTAGAAAAGACGGTTTCTCACAATTAGGCTTAAAAAATATGATTTGTGACAAAGTAACCTTATAAAAGTTGATTTACATAAGAAAATATTAGAATGGACTGTCGTGTGCCAAATTAGTTTACCATAAGTTCAATAATGTAAATTAAATATAATCAATCATTTTTCCATCTAAACTCTAAGTTTTATCCTTTTCTAATACAAACATCATAAAATTATCATTTTCTTTTTTATAAWTTTTTTACATCGTTTTTACTTGTATTTTTAGATGTTTAGATATATTTTGAAAAATAAATTTGTTCTTCATCAAGATTTTTTGTACTCCTTAATTAATATGAAATTTCACTAGTTTATTCTAATTAGAAATATTATATTATTATTTTAAAAATAAGAAAATTATAAGAAAAAAGTATATCAAATTTTGTAGTATACGAATTTCGAAAGTCCATTACAAATGGTTAAATTCTATTTAGAAACTAAATACTACTCCGTACACAAAATTAGAAAAACGAGTGTCATTCATTCTGTAGAATTTATTTAGGTGTCAACAACCAACTGTAAAGCCAAGTATTTGATTGTGGCTCAGCAATTGGATATTGTGTGCTAAGACTTCTTCTATTCTCACCTTGACTTATTCATTCATTCATTCATTCATTCATTCATTCATCTTCTTCATATTACTTGAAATATGAATTTATTGTGCCGTAATGACTATAACTAGTGATGTAGTGCACTGCTACTCAGAATCTCAGATGCTATTGTCGMAATTTTCACTGACTTCTTTGCTGGAAAGGTATGTATATGTACTCCCTCCATCCCGATTTGTTTTTTCCGTTTGTAGAATTGCACGTCAATTGAAGAAAATTAATCTTTGGATAAATTATGTTAGTATTATTTGAAAGTTGTATATTATTATTATTTTAATTTGTTTGAGATGTGCAATAAAATTAAAGTAAATATTTCTATATTTAAAAATGAGGGGATCGAGGAGATAAGTTTGGGCGGAAAATCAAGAATAATGAGTAATAAGTAAAGAGTAATATTAATTATTTTAGGGATAAAAGTAACATTAATGRATAAAAAAGCAAAATGTGAAAAAGGAAATATAAAGAATAAAAGGGAACATAAAAAAGGAAAACGTAAAAAACAAACTGAAACGGAGGGAGTATATTATTATTACTTTATTACCACTCCMTCCGTTTGGATTTGTTTTTTACGTTTCCATTTTTGGTGTTCGCTTTTATTCTTTATATTTCTTTTTTCATACTTTATTACTTTTACACCTAAAATATCTCATATTACCCCATACTTATTTAATTTACTCATAATTCTTGATTTTCCAACCAAACTTATCTAATCCACTCATTTTTAAATATGAAAAGGTTTACTTTAATTTTATTGCACACATCTCAAACAAATTAAAAGAATAATACAACTTTCAAATAATACTAACATATTTTATCTAAATACTAATTTTTCTTAATTGACATGTAATTCTACAAATATAAGAAACACATTAGAACGGAAGAAGTATAATACTATGAGGATGATATCCGCTAATGAAATGAATTTGTTGGTAGTGTACCATTTGCCACTTAAGCCAAATGACTTCAAGGCCCAGTTCTGTTGTAATAAGTACCTTAATATGAAAATTGTTTTATTAATRCGAAGTATTTTTYTTAAGATGATACAAACCAAGACAAAGTTAAGAAACTTTCCTAGCACAAGTTGTTATTACATGGACTGGCTAGCCAAGCTGTAGACACCCAAAAAATCTCCTGAAATTGAATAACCAATGAGAAAAAATTTGAAACAATTGACATTATTTATTAGAAGTAAGATATTTAATTGTTTCAAGTAAAACGTAACGGAGTGAGTATGACATTTCGAAATAGTTTTGATTCCGGAATTTGCGACAAAATCCATGAACCATACCTACTTGCATGAATCAAACTAAAGTTGAGTTTGAAATGCCAATAATAGGCGGAAAATCTTTATTTTAATTATTTTCTATTTTTAGGCCATTTTTCTTAGCAAAACGATTTATGAAAATTATTTCTAAAGGTCATTTATCAGATTTTTCATTCTCATCTTATTCCTCTCATTTTCTTTAGTTTTCGGTATTTTTAAATAATTTTTGTGATTTTCTATGATTTTATAAGTTTGCGAATAAATAATTTTCGAAAATAAATAAATCAAAAAGTTCTAAGAGAATTTCAGAAAATTCAGGAATGATCCGAAATATTCTAGAAGGTTATCATTAAGCTCTGAGCAMGCAAAAATTGGATAAAAGATATTCTCGAATCGTAGATTAGATTCAGAAAATACGAATTGGAAATCCTGAACGAAGATAGATAGAGAGTTGGAATCATATATACGATTGGTTGACGTGGCTGCCACGTCAACACAACCGTATATACKGTTGGGCCAACCGTATATACTATCATCTTAACCGTACGTACATAGGATCCTCCATACTGTAGGTATATACGGTCCTCTCATCGTATATACGAATTGAATTCCTCTTGCTATTTATCTTTTCCCTRATGCTTATAACTACATGCTCTCGGTGCTTAATCGAACTTCAACGAAAACATTCGTACTTCATGCAATTCAAAACTCCCAAAAATCTCTCTCTCACAAAACACAAATCACTCACAAAATTCAAAGTTCTCGAATCCATCGCAATTTTCGAAGTCGTTTCTTTGCGAATTTAGGTACAAATTCTAAGGCTATTCAATCAAACTCTCTCTCTCTCTCTCTCTCTCTCTCCTCTTATTATTAATCTTGAATAATATATTTGTAGATACCTACATTTGTCCATCCATAAGGGACAATGATATAACTATACCACATTGCAATTGGTCCAATTCCAAAGAACAACCACCTGAAACAATGCCCTAGAATCTTGATTTGCAAAACCAGAGCACCTATTCTTGCCTAAAGCACCGTTAAAAATTATTTTTAATTTCAAAAGAATTTTAACTTATTTTTAGACATTTTTCTAGAATTTTTTTAGAATTTTTCTAAACACTTTTGCAATTTTTTCGTAATTTTCGGTAATTTAATTTTGTTTGCGATAATTAATTAAATCATCAAAACATCTCTAAAAATTACAAAATTTTAACACAATGCACTATATGTTTCAGGGAATTTTTAAATATTTTTATCAGAATTGTTGGACATGTGGATAAATATATATGACTTTCTTAAGCAAAATGCACAACCGAGCGAAATGGGGTGTTCCGGAAGCTACCGGAACCATCCAAGCTCGTGGCTTGCTCCCCAAGGATTTCTAGTTACATCCTATAGCTTCTCACTCATCGCTTTCTTCTCTTTTCTTTTCAAATTTTCATTATTYTTGTTTATTTCTCTTGAATCACCATTAATCATGTAATATGGATTAATAAACTATTTGAAATCAATTAACATGTAAATAAACCTTTTTCTTTWCTTTATTTTCAATTTGATTTCAATGGGATAGCGATTCAAGGTAACTCCTCTACTTTCTACCTCTTCTTCATGTATATTCTTCATGTTCTTGTATATATTTTCTAGCCACCATTAATTCTTGTTAATCAAAGATTTATTAATCATGGACATTGGTTTAGGATCCTTGAATCTTGACCTAATTCAAAGCGACAACAATTAATAGTCTTTACATGCATTAATCAATTGGCCTAGTAACTACTAAGGATTAATACAAACATATGTGTTGTTCAATGTTGCTATTGGTGAGTTTGCAATGAGACCGAGTAGAGGACGCTRGATGSGKGGGGGGGGGGGGGGGGGKTGTTATGCACTACTTCACCCTTACCCTCGTCCCCTAATCTAAAGTTGGTGCAATTATAGACAAGGCTTAAAACGTGTTCCGCAGCTTCCCTAAAGAAGTGCAGTGGCGACTTCCACTATTCGTTTTCAAGTATCCACAACCCTGAATGCCAAGCATACTCACACTATGCAAAAGAACAAGAAGTCAATTCTTCGTAATACGATGTCTCATCGAGACTGTACCCCGTGGGGAAGAGGGACCGGACCCAGTCTGGCCCGGTGACGCCCTAGACTTGTACAATAACAAATTGAGTTTCATTTTGTTTTTGGTTTTCGATCATGTAAATTCTTTTATTTTCAATCGTTTTTGCCTTATCGCAATCGTTTTAATTGTAGTTGTCAATACTAACGATTTATCACACAAATTACTCAAGCTCATAATATCACACAAAATACTTTTGCACTCCCTAGGATTATTGTTCATTGTACGGGCGCTGGGGCGTCACTTGGTCGGACTAAGTCCAGTCCCTCTATTTTGGGGGGTACAATTAGGTGTTGACTTTGGTTTTGCTAGAATTGAMTTCTTGCCTTTGCATATTGTGAGTATGCCTAAAGTTGTGTGTATTATACTCGAAACGAGTAGAGGAAGTCGCCATCGTACTTCTTTTGGGAAGTTGTGAAACCCGATTTAAGCCTTGYCTATAATTGCATAAAGTAAGGCGAAGGACTCCATAGTCTTGTCGTGCCCCAAAGGTCATGGATTAGGGAACAAGGGTAAGGGAGAAGTAATGCATAATGCCCCCCCGTATCTAGCGACCTCTACTCGGTGATTGCGAGTCTATTGTAAAAAAGACAATAACAAAGATATTTCCATTTTAACCCTAAGCATAAAAATTACTATGTGGGTTGCTTAACAGAAATAGGTGCACATAAGGATTAATTTGTTGTTGCGACATGTGTTGTTGAGATCCATATTCACGACGCCTAAAAGCCAATTTGTCCAATAATTAATCTTATTAGACGTGAGAGCAAGTAATTTGCCGGTCTTATTTAAGACATAATAAAGGTGTGATTGAAAGCATGCAAGCATTCAACAAGAATTAATGGTTTGCTTAAGATTGATTTTGAATGAACAACTACACGTAGTATAGTTGGTAAGTCCAAGTCGAACCACAAAGAGGCTAGGGATTTGTTCTAGCTTGGATTTCAAGGATTTGAGGGTGTGAAATCGATTTTTGGGATTTTGTAAAACTAGAGCTACAATGAACTAGGAAATTGGAGTTGTAAAATTGAGAGGTAAAAACATCGAGGATCACTAAGTCACCCAACCACAAACACGATCAATGCCAATCAAAAGAATTATCCTCAATTCAATGTAAATATAATTGTGACTCTAGCTTAGGAAGGTAGTTGGAATCATCTCCCAAGTCATCCAGCAATCCTAAACCAAGCTCAAGTTGAAGTCCCCTTTGAACCCTAACTAGGTCTAATCACAAATTAATTAAGCTAGCAACCCTCAACAAACCTCCAATCCCTTGAATGGATTGAAAAGAGCACTCTTACACACATTAAGTTTTCGGTGGCTAAGTCCAGTTYAAAATATGATCAAGAAGACACAATTTGGGTAAAAATGGATGTTAAATTGAGTTAAAATATCACTTTAGCATCAATCAAACATGGTTGGGCTCCCTAGCTACCTAGGCAAGGAAACTACTCAAGAATAATGTTAAGAACAAGAAATTAACAAGATCAATGCTAGAAAACAAGGAAAAAACCATGAAATCACAAGTATGAAAGCAATAATAGGGTATGCAATATCTATTACAAAACTCAACCAAAATCAACAAAACTTGCATCAAATTGATTACAAACTACTCTAGATTCAATATATGAACAAAAGGAATGAAAAACAAAACTCAAGAAAAAGACCCATAAAATCTACAAAACGAAATTTGAAAAGAAAGTATGCCAAACGACGCATGTGGCGGCGCATGTAGAAGTGGTTGGAGCGTGCGGTCCTAGGGTGGCGCGCATGCGCCAAACTTTATGTGAGAGAGGCTCGCAAGTGGCACGTGCGGAGCGCGTGCAAGGAGCGTGCGCGACGTGTGTGGCACAAGGTTGGAGCGTGTGGTACAAAATGGAGAGCACGCTCCAACCTTTTTGGCTGCAGGTTGGAGGAGGCCAGGAAGTGGCACGTGCAGGAGTGGCACGCTTCAATTTAAGAGGCCCAACTTTTAATGGCCATAACTTCGCGCTCATGGCTTGGAATGCAGGTTATAACATACCGTTGAAAGGAACTCGAAATCTACTTTCCAATGMAAAACGTCTCACCTACAAATTCAAAGTGTGAAGAAAGTTATGGCTTAAAGAAGGTGTTAGGGTACGAAATTCAAAGTCTTAGGAACAACCCTTACAAAAWCTAAGCATGCCAACTTGTAATTACACACAAACCCAGCAAATTCACATCAGGGCAACTCGTAACCACACTAAAAACTTGCAATTAAGAGCTCAAGAATAGTAATGAGGAGAACTTAAGCTAAAAACCTACAAAAACAACTAAAAACCATTAAAACTCCACAAAACTATACAAAGTGAAAAACTAGCAAAAAGCTAGTAAAACGATATCGAAAACACACAAAAGACCAAAATACGAGAGAAATAAGTGCCTAAATGTGACCACTTTTGGCACTTATCACAAATCAACAGTACTAAAAAAAATCAAACATTCACAAACTCTCTCTCTCTCTCTCTCTCTCTCTCTCTCTCTCTCTCTAAAATCATTACTTCTTCAGCAAACAAATAGTAACAGCTCCATCCGAAGGGTTGTATCTGGACCAACCATAGGGCAGTCCTATTCAATTTAGGGGCCTTGTTCAAATCTTCAATCTTGGGCCGTTAATGTTTGTAATGTGAATTTTTAAATTTAAAACATCGTATATTTCAAGTCTATAATCTCTAACTAGTCTAACAATTAAAACAAATCATTGTTTATATCATTAGGAGTTACATGTCAAAATCTCATGAAAATTTTTCCCTCCAAAACTTATGAAATCTTTTTTATCGATATTTAAATTTCAAAACATAGAATAATACATGTTTCATTACAGATCCTTATAATATTAAAAGAGAGTAAGGTGTTATTGTTTATATAAATAGTAAAAACAACACCTCACCCCCCAAAAAAGAACACTCATCAGCCCATTCATCAAGCCCAACTGACTTGTCATACTCCCCTTCCCCCATGTCTTAGCCCACCTGTCATAACACTTTATAGCTAGCATCCCAGTCACACCTCCTCCTCCCACTTAACATTGTGCTTCTCTTTAAAGTTGAGAGCTCCTATGACTACTCTATAAAACTGCCACCTTCCTCCATCTTTCTTTCTTTTCCATTTTAATATTCATACTTGTTATCCTTCTCCCACCTTTTTGGTTCTTTTATTTCAGCCTCTTTTCTCTACAAGATGGGCCGGAATAAATATTTGTAAGGTGACCTTCGTTCTCTTTACACAAACACGCATGCAACACTCGAGGGGATGCCCTCGATGCCCTATGAATAGTTTCTTGCGAGATTTGCTAAGAAGTGAATTTTTTCTATTTACATTTTATGAGTATGTAGGAGTTTTTTCTTTAATACTCGAAAACACGAGTAAAGGTGAAGTCGCCACAACAGTATTTTTGTGAGTTGCGGAACCCATTATTTTGCAATGCCAAGATGTAATGCAAGCTAAGGCAACGACTCCATGATCTGGTAGTGCACCAAAGTTATGCATTCAGGTACAAGRGTAAGGGCGTAATAATGCACAACGATCCACCTAATCTTGCGGTCTCTACTCTATCTTTCGCGAGTTTGTTACAGATAAAAAAATATTTAAATGACTTTGTTRATCAATATTGACCAAGGTATGACATTACTGTAGATACCTTCATTTGTCCCTAGCCTAATATGGCCGATGATAAGACACCCCTTGCAACATATAAGCTGAATTGAGAGAGAGCTAGGGCCCTAATAGACCCTAAAAGGCAAGTTTTCACTACATCGGGCACATTTTTGTACACAAAGCACCCTTAAAAGTAAGTTTTAATTTCAAAATAATTTGAACTTATTTTTAAACATTTTTCTAGAATTTTACGGAAGTTTCTGATTTTTTCTAAGCATTTTTGGCAATTTTCTGAATTTTCAACAATTTAATTAATTTTTTGCGATACTTAGTTAAATTAAGTATACTATTGGAAAATTCATGAAATTTTAACACAACACACTATTTTTTACAAGGAATTTTATGCATATTTTCTGAAATTTTTTGAGTTGTGCAAAATTAGTTATGAATTTTCGAAGCAAAAAGGTGCACCCTATCGAAACGTCTCATTCGGGATCTTCAGGCCGCACCGAGCGTGGGCCCACACGAATATCTCCCTATCAATAAGTGTTTTGTGTTAAAATATCGCAATCAATTAAATAAATGATATTTATTTCGATTTTATATTATACGCAATCTTCAAAAAAGTGCAAAACAAATAAAATTGCAATAAAATCAGTTGCAATCATATAAAATTACACAATATTTTTATGATTTTATCTCCATTTTATTTCATTACACTCGTTATTCGATTCAAGGCGAATCAGCCAAATATCCCGAAAAGCAATAAAATGAGTTGTAATCATATAAAATCACACATATATTTTATATGATTTTATCTCGATTTATTTCGATTCGACCCTTGCCTATAAATACAAGAACCCGCCCATTTGAAAGAAATTCACGCACTTCATACAGTTCACTTTGCCATTTCTCTCCTCCTCTCTCCAAATACTCTCTTACTTGCACAAATCAAAAGTGTTAATTTTTTAACACATAAAATACAATTCAAAGGTTCTTAAGGTTCTTCAAAGGCTACAAGGGTTCTTAAGGGTCCAAAGCATCATTCTCGATCGAAAAACGCGTGTTGCAAGGTTAGTATAAGGCCCAATGATCTTCAATTCTTTACACCTTTTGCATGCTGTTAGAAATTTGACTTACTATGTAATTGCATTTAATAATGATTAAACAACTATCGACATGAATTAAAATCAATTTTAGCACAACTTCTAACTTACCTTTTGAATTCTATATGCTTTCCAAATCACATCATTATTAATCGTCTTAAACAGATCGGCAATGCATGTTCCTCACGCGCCTATTAGACAATTCTGGACAGAATGTGCATTTAGGCATTTAATACACATATAAAAGCACATGTCGCAACAACAATTTAGTCCTATATGGCATCTATTTCTAATTAAGCAACTCAAATAGTAATTTTGCATGCTTTAGGGTTAAAACGAAAATAATGTTTGTTTTTGTCTTTTTACAATGACTGCGTCGCAATGACTGAGTAGAGCGCGCTAGATACGGGAGGGGGATGGTGTGCACTACTTCACCCTTACCCTTGTCCCCTAATCCAGACCTTTGGTGCACTACGAGACATGGAGTCCTTCGCCTTACTTTATGCAACTATAGGCAAGGCTTAAAATGGGTTCTGCAACTTCCCAAAAGAAGTGCGGTGGCGACTTCCTCCACTCGTTTCTAGTATAAAAACATAACTCCAGACATACTCACACTATGCAAAAGCAAGAATTCAATTTTAGAAAAATCCGAKTCATCAACTAATTGTAGCTCCCAAAGCAAAGGGAYGGAACCCAGTTCGGCCCGGTGACGCCCCGACGCTTGTACAGTTTTTTTGGCGACTTCACTGGGGAATTCACTAAAGCTATTATCTTTAGTGATGTGTGGACAATACTCGAAATGTAATGCGAATTCAGCATCTTAAAGACGACATGTGTTAGGCATCCTGCATTACACGGAACTTAGGTCGTTGGCATTGATTTTCTGTTTTCTAGGCATCACGTCTCATATAAGTGTGTTCTACACTTGAGACAAGACCGGGGGGGCTCACTTAAGATTGGCGCTAGTGCACTACCTATGTAACCAACTCTTAAGCTTGATGCCCATCCCCAGCATGATGCGCCCCAACATGATGCGCGGCTGCGTGCMCTACAAAGTCGTAATGGTTTAGACCTCCTTTGATCATCACCACGGGCTGGATGTGTTAAGGACCATTCTAAGCCTAGTCATGGGACCCTCTTGGACACCCGGACTGACCTGTTCGCAAACGTAGCAACTGACTCTAGGTGGCTGGACTTTTGTTTTTCATTTTGYATATAGGGATCATGCTAGTATGACAACGTGCTATGTGTTTTTAGCTAACTAAGGGCCTTAGCTATGCATACTAAAAACAAACGAGTCATGTACAAGTCATGTAACAATACTCATATAGCAAGTGGTCATTCCTTAGGCGTTTTAATATCAAAATGGTTGTAACTAGAATCGTTTAGGCTTTATGTCTTTTTGCATCGCACAATTGTAAACGAGCGCCAAAACTCGTAATTCGCCTAAAAAATCAAAAAAATAGATTCGGACAAAAAAAAAACGAAAAAAATAAAAAAATTGAAATTAAATAAATGCAAAAAACGAATTTTGGCATTCTTGCATTTTCATTTTTGAGTCAAGTCCATAGGTAAGGAATGATCACTATTAGGCCATGCATTGTGTCTAGTCAAGGAAGCAAGTCATGCATTGTTTTCCAAAAATCGAGTCTAGTGCGCTCTCATGCAGGGTAGAGTCATCTACACGGAAACTTCGTAGGTTGGCAAGGCTAGCTCGTGAGGAACCGCCGGTCCCTTTTCCATTGCACAAAAGGAACGTTCAGCACCTCAAGTCTAGGTCTTCCAATTCYGTACCTCTATAAATGGATGAAGAAAGCAACAACACTCGCGACAACACTGAAATGCGATCCTCCATTAACACCATGCATACAAGGCTTACTTCACTCGAGCAGACAATTGCCCCACAGTTCAACCTAGTCAACATGGTTCTCAAYAATATGGCTAATGAACTTGAGGTCCTCAAATCTAAGGTGCACTCGTTATAAGTAGCGAACAAAGAAGTAGCACAAAAGAGCATTGGTGGCCCTTCACCAATCAAGACTGAAACTGGGGGACAACCTAGATTTCGAAATAGACGCAAGTACACTACTTTGGGGATAAGCAACAAGCAAGCATTTGAGCTATTCTTTGCTCAAGTCTTAATCACTCTAGTGGGTCCAACTCCAGATCCACCAATTGACAAGAGGTCCGCAAAGTGGGACAAAAGCAAGTATTGTGAGTACCATTGTGGCCATGGTCACTCTATCAAAGAGTGCATTACTTTAGAGGATCGCATACAAGAAATCATTGATGWCAGCCACCTTCCTATCTTTCCCGAGGGTAAGAAGCCAAGCAACTGAARAAAAGTCATCACCCGCAGCACCTGCAGTTCACAACAAGAAGGCGACATGAGAAAGAGTCAATAAAGTTCTAGCATAGGTTGAGTCGAAGWGTCCCTTCACCTAGACATTAATTTTCCCTTTTCTTTCCTTTTGTCGAGTCTATGTCAATTAGGAATAGAGTCTTGTCATCTCATTAGCCTTCCACATTAAGAATTTCTTTTTTCTTTTACATTCTTTTCTTAGCCTTTCATGTGCTTCGTCTTCAATGATGAAATGCTAATAAACACATGAACTAACAAAAAAAAAAATGGAAAAATGAAAAACAAAAAATGAATAAATTGGACATGCTCGAGAGGCCTTCCTTCATAGCTCCACAAAAATATCCTTCTCCCTCCATGCACCCGATCATGAGTACAAATCAAAGAAAAATCTCTTGCAACCCCCTTTGAGCCTTCTTATACAAACAAAGACAAAATAAGCCGATTCCTTTCACACTTACATCTTCCTACCCTGCATAGTGCCAAAGAGGCACGAAGCAAAGCAAAACAAAGTTGAAACCAAAGACAAGCTGTGGTTTAGGCAATACAAAGAAAAAAAAATTGAAAAGAAAAACCTTTAGCAACAAAGAGTGATAAAGTCTAGCCCATCTTCACACATTGCAAAATCTCACAATGACACTCAAAGCAAACATACATTGCAGCAAGTTTGCCAAAAGCCTCACACCCCACACCCAACCTACATTACAACCAAAAAAGCCCTCCCTAAATGAGCATTTTCGTAGCCTAGCTAGGCCGATTCCCCACAAGGTTTTGTCGTTGGCAAAATAAGGCATCACTTGTGCACACAACCTCACAAACTACGATCGGTCTAATTCCACTTGGATACGTAGGTAGCCTCTTCCCGAGGTTCGACCAAATTAATAAAAAAMAACGAGGGCATTTTCATCATCATGTTGGTTTGGTTTTTCTAGATGTCTGAAGCAAACCTTCTCTTTAGTCTAGAACTTGACATAGGCTCGTGTTTGAACCTACATCTCTTAGCCCACCATATCAATCCTCTATTCTTGTCACCCCTAGTCACAAAATTGAGTCTTTTTGTTTTGTAGATCTCCATCCTTTCTTTCTACAACCCTTAGGACTCTCTTACTCCTCCAAAYGCTACCATGTAGTCAAACTCTTGCTCATGCAGTCAAAATTGCATATCAACGAGCTCCAACAAGCCGTGGGGGCTTTGCTTCAACAGTGTCATGTCTTGCACAACATAAAGTATACTT
>SNQN01010837.1:0-14933 GCA_008642245.1 Bassia scoparia | reverse complement strand
TATTTAAAAACATCCCAAAATAGAAACTGGAACAATTAAAAAAAACGGAGGGAGTACTCTATAATACTTAACAAATTTGCAAATTGCAATACATATACAACAAATATTGGCGGGTATCTTTGCAAAAAAACTTTTATAAGTATAACCCAGTGAGATATTGATCCTTTTCTTGATGTTAAATTTTTTTCTTATTCATCATTTGATCTATTAAGTTACAGTTTTCAGAGAAAATTATTCTAATCGATTATTACTTTTTTTTTAAAAAAAAAAGAGAGAAACATAATCACACCTTAATTACAAATTTTTACAATTGATAGCTTCAATTGCACTGTGTCAAAATTCAAATTAAATACTACTTTCTCTTGAATTGCATGAACCACCACTAATATTTAAACCTTCTCTCTAAATTTGTGGTTAATTTAGATCTATATTATCATTGTAGATTATTAGGTGACAAATTATTAATGATATATATATATATATATATATATATATATATATATATATATATAATTTATTTACATCAACGGGGGTCAAGGGAAGGCTATGTTCGTTAATACTCATAGGTTATAGGGCGCATATTTTGGATTGGAAAGCTATTGTCAATCTAACGAAGGTTGTAGGAAAAAACAATAATCAGTGCTATATGTTTTGTCTCTGAAATTCAATCCATTTGTTATTGTGTTGTGGTATTTAGCTAGTATTAGCTCATTAAAGCTTGTAATTCAATTGATTAGCTGATTTGATCACTGTATTAGAGCTAATTAGTTGTTAACCAGGTGGATTGAAGGGCTGACAAGTTTGGGGGAAGCTCAAGGGGGATTCGAGGTTTAAATGTCTTTAATAAATGGAAATCTGATTTGGCAATTTATGACATCCCCTTTGAGGGTTCGCGTTTCACATGGTGGAATGGGAGGCAGGGTGAGGAGTGTATTTTCGAAAGGCTTGATAAGGGTTACGCGACCTCAGAGTGGTTTGACTTCTTTCCGAATACAACTATTCAGCACCAGGCCATCGCGTTGTCTGATCATTGTCCTTTCATTTTCAATACCAATCCAAGTGGTGGAAAACCAAGAAGGAGTTTCAAAATTCCGGCATGGACACTGGAGTTCTCAGAATGCAAAGAGGAGATTCTGAGTACTTGGGATACCCTTGTGAGGGGTTCGCCGATGTTTCGTTTCATTGGTAAGTGTAAATTGATGAGAGGGTGCGTTAAACAATGGGCCCTGAAGAAGAGGTTGGAATGGAATGGGAAATGGGATTATTTGGAGAAAAACGTGATTGAGTTCCAAGGGGCGATGGAGTCAGACGACTATTCTCATAGTTTTAGTGAGGCAAGGGCTGGTTTTTGTGATCATGTCAAGGTAAAGGCCAACTATTGGAGACAACAGGCCAAGATAAGGTGGGAGTTACAGGGCGATGAATGCACAAAATTCTTCTTCAATTGGGCAAAGGGAAGGAGAGTGCGAAATGCAATCAGTGTGTTAAAAAGAGAGGACGACAGCTACATTACTGAGGTGGAGACCCTTAAATATGATTTGTGGGCGCATTTCTCGGGGGTTTTCGGGGTCAGCAACCAGGACATCTCTTACAAATCAAGAAGGCAGGACATTAGGGACGGCCTCAGGGGTATAAGGAAGCTTTTTGATGACTCTGATAAGGATCTTCTTGTGCAGCTGCGCAACCCTTCACGAAAAAGGAAGTAAAACGCGCTATCTTCTCTATGGGCCCCTGGAAGGCACCGGGACCTGACGGGATTCCAGCAGGGTTTTACCATAAGTATTGGAAGGAGGTCAAGGATGATTTGATTGAGGGCGTCCTAAGCTCGCTCAACGGTGGTCTACTCTTGAGGGAAACAAACCGGACACACATTGCCCTCATCCCTAAGAAAGCGAGTGCGGAATCGGTTCATGATTACAGGCCGATCAGCCTGTGCAACGTAACCTACAAAATTGTGTCTAAGTGCATCACCAACAGGTTGCGACGGGTGCTTCACCAAATAATAAGCCCTACACATAGTGCTTTTGTGTCTGGAAGACACATAGGAGACAGTATACTCATCGCTCATGAGACGCTAGAGAACATTCGGAAATCAAGGGGGAATCTTCGGGGCAAAGTTGGGTTAAAGACGGACATGAGAAAAATGTACGATAGAATCAGTTGGGACTTCCTAGAGGAGGTATTGCGCAAGATTGGTTTCCCGGAAATATTGCTGAATTTGATCATGTTGTGTGTCACCACGGTTACTTATTCGGTCCTCTTCAATGGTGAGCCGTTAGAATTCTTCAAGCCTAAGTGTGGTCTTAGGTAGGGGGACCCTTTATCCCCTTATCTTTTCAATCTTTGCATGGAGGCCTTTTCGGGGCTGGTGGAAAATTCAGCAGCCTCTAGCTTGAAGGGAATCCAGGTTGCCAGGGGGGCCTCGGAAATCACTCACCTGTTATTTGCGAATGATGCAGCCTTTTTCTTCCAGTATTCTGCAGCGGGTTGTCAGGCTCTGCAGGAGGCGCTCTCGGTGTTTTGCAAAGCTTCTGGGGAGGTCTTTAACAACTCCAAATGTGCCATTGTTACAAGCAGGGCCTGCTCTCAAGATGACAAGAATGACCTTATCCAAACTTTTGGAATGCCTCTTCAGCAGTCGTTTGGAAAATACCTAGGAATCCCTTCGGATTTCGGGTCGACCAAGAAAGAGATTTTCAATGGGATGGTTGAAAAGGTTCATGAAAGGTTAAGTTCCTGGAATTCAAATTTCCTCTCTCAAGGAGGTAGGCTAACGCTCATAAATTCCGTTCTTAATTCGTTGGGTAGTCATGTGATGTCTGTGTTTAGAGTTCCAATGTATATTCTGGAGAATATCAATTCCATCCTTGTGAAGTTTTGGTGGGCGGGAGTTAATAAACGGAGTTGTTTACACTGGAGAAGCTAGTCACATCTGACCAGGGGTAGGGAAGAAGGAGGTCTAGGCATTAGGGATTGTCGATTTTTCAACCAGGCCCTGCTAGCAAAGGCTGGTTGGAAGATAATTAACGAAAGAGACAGTCTCATGGCAAGGGTTTTCAGGGCTAAGTACAGGGTGGAGGATACAACTCTTTTCAACAAGGAGTACATGAAAAAACTAGGGTCCTGGGGGTGGTCTGGTATCAGATGGGGCCTCAATGTTCTGTACGAGGGGTGTGGCTGGAGTCTAGGAAATGGCAACAAGGCAAAGATGTGGGACCCTTGGTTTCATGGAAATGTGTTAGATCCTTTGGAAAATTGGGTGGAGAGCAATGCGGATTGGAGGGATCGACCAGTCTTAGACATGGTTAAAGGCAACAGTTGGAGAGAGGATGTCATAGCGAATACTTAGGACCAGGATGACTACGTCTTTTGTTTGGAGGCGAGGGATGGTATGTATCTCGTGAAGTCAAGGTATGAGGTTGTCAAGAGGAGCTTTGATCTGAGAGGTCGAAACCGTGACACGGAGAGGCATCTAGTGGGAGACGCGAATATTTCATAGAAACTGGACATAAAAAAGAACCTGAAAATCTTCATGTGGCGGCTATTAAACAATGCCCTTGCGGTAGGGGAGGAGCTAGAGAAGAGGAACATCACTGCGGATACGTTATGCATCTTCTGTAGATCGATGCTGCAGGAAGAAGCCAAGGAAACGGACAAACATCTGTTTCGGGATTGCCCAATTGTGGCCAGGATTTGGCGAGTATCTAGGTTGGGAATCGACACCGCAACCCATAACGGTGCAGCTTTGGGAGAATGGGCGTACAACGGGTTAAAAACCCTGGTGGCCGTGGATAGGAGAAGTGGAAACGACAGTCAAGATGGTCATTGCTTCAGTGGGGTAAGCTACATGGTAAATCTGTTATACGGAATCTGGTTAGAGCGAAATAGAGGTATGATCAATGGTCATGAGATCTCGATGGAACGCATCCTCAGGATTGCAGATTCAAACTGCGGGTCCAGGCGGAAGAGGGTGCTCCTAAGAAATTACCTCTTTAAAGAGGAGAAGGAACCACCAGGCTTTGAGAAGGGAAAATTGTGCCATTATATTGAAAATGGGTTTTGTCAGAGTTGTGCTTTAGTTTCTTTTCAATGGACAAGGTGCCCGATACGGCCGACTATAGAGGGAAAAACAGCGGCGGAGTGGAACCAGACAACAGTTATTGACCGAGGGTCTGACTCACATCTATACCGCAAAAGGGTGAGTATGGAAAGCGAGGTGCATAGGGATTTGACGGCGGTACAGGAAGCTCTTTCCAACCTACTGAGCGCCAAGATCTTCGAAGAGAGACCGTGGACGCTATCATGGGGGATAAGAGTTATTTTACTAGTGCTAGACTACTTATTAGTGGTGTGAGGAATATGTGTTTGAACTTTCATTGTATTAGCTTTAGGTGGGGCCGCTGAGCCTTTTCTCGCTCTCTTTGTAAAAAAAAACATGCCATTTGATGGCCATGATGAATAATAAACTCAATTCCTCTCTTCTCTCTCTCTTTCTCTCTCTTAATTCTTCTTCTTCTTCCTCTGACACCATTTTCCCCTGTTCCTTTCTTCTTCAATTCTCCCCTAATTGTGAGTATAATCTTCTAGGTTATATTGTACCACAACATTGGTATCAGAGCCACCTGGATTCCTCCATTTTTGTACATCAAATTCTCCCTTCAACCTTCATTTTCCTTATCTTCCTCGATTATCAGTAACCCTCAATTTTTTACCACCACCTGTTTGATCAAACTTTACTGCACCAGCATCTTCTTGGGGATCATTCTGGCTCCATATACTCAACGAACAGCATCCATGGAAGAACAAATTAGAGTACTTGAGAAGCGGGTGGAAGATCAGTCCAAGGCTCACTAGTGGAAAAAATGCTATTTGTAACAGGCACACTGATTGTCAGTTACAAAAAAACTTATTTGTAACGGACATAACTAAAAGTTTGTTACAAATAGCAGGTTGAAGAAACGCAGAAATGTTATTTGTAACTGGCTATTTGAATGTCAGTTACAAATAATATTATTTGTAACGTGCAGTTGATTTGTCTGTTACAAATATCCTTTTAAAAGAAATAAAAAAATGTTTGTAACATATTTTTCCTTATGTCCGTTACAATTGAATCATTGTAAACAAAGACATTGTAAATGTCAAGAAACAAAATACACCGATACACGTACAAAAAAACCCTCCCAGCTTCGCTCTTCTCTTTCACGCAACCAAGACCGTTCGCTCACCGGTGTTGCTGCCACAAGTGCTGCCTCTCTCTTAATCGTCTTGATGTTGGTCATTTGTTGCCGGTGCTCAATTATTCCGTCGTTCTGCTCTGCGGGCTCTAACCCTAGATCTAACACACGCTCTACGGGCTGCTCGTTTTTTCCGTCGCTCTGCTCGTCGGTGGTCGGCAACTCTGCGGTCGTCGTTTGTGATGTCGTTCTGTTGGGCTGCTTGTTCTTCACTTGAGGTTGGTTGTTGGTTGCTTGTTCGCTGCTGTTGGTTGTTCGCTGCTTCGTTAGGGTTGCTTCAATTTGTGGCTTGACTACTTCACTTGAGGTTAGTATTCTTGGACTTCTTTCTTATTTTTTAGTAGTTAATTTATAATTTATAATTGTTATTTCTTTCTAATAATTAAAGCAAATAACAAGTTGTGTGCAATTTACAGTTTTTTAATTGAATACTATGCAATTTCTTTCTATACTATGCAATTTGTTCTTGAATACTATTTGATTTGTTGGAGTTTTGTGACTTGAATAATTGAATAGGACCTCTTAATCTCTTATTATATACAAGGGTTGATTAAATACTATCCAAATTTTGTGCTATCTGAACCCCAAAAACCTGACCAAAAAATTTCGGAAAAAATAAAAAAGAATAGAAAATAAAACTGAATACCCTGAATGTAGAGAAAGAGAGAAAGAGATTTTTTTACAGATTAATTGGGTAAGAATTTCCCTTACAATCCACTGAAAACATATATGTGGCAGAATGATGATAATTGAAAGAATAATCAAATAACAAAATTTACTTGTAAAATTTACCAATAGTTGAAAAAACATATAAACAGGATTAAATAGAATATCCCTCTGGGTAATGGCAGATAGCAGAAAACATAATGTTTCATCTACAAGGGAAATACTTGAAGAGAACAGGGTCTRACTTTTGCCTCACTTGAGACATTAGGRCTGGAAGGGAAGTCCACCTTTCTTGCTTTGATAATGGTGTCTTCTCGTAAAATTCTCTCCTGACTTTGATCGTGGCCAAATGGACGTCTTCCAAAGAGCATTTGGTAAAACAGAACGCCTGTTGACCAGACATCAACCTGTTTCAAAAGCATAAAAATCGGAGAATTGTTACCTAATACATTTTAATGAGGACAATAGAACAGCTAGCATAAACAAAAGCCAATGATTTGGGTAATGGGCAGCACCTTGAGGAACTAGCAGCCACACACATCCATGGTACCATATAAAGTCAGGTATTACATAGTTCAAACAATCTACATCTATTACTGAGGACATAACTACTACTATTGTTTTCCCTCTCAATCCCTCTTTACTTTCCCTCCTAAGGTCGTTTTTTTTTTTAAAAAAAATGTTCCTTGTAAATACTTCTTTCTATTCTACAATTGCATCCCAAATTCATTTCAAAGTGAACTTTCATTTTATAATAAATAATGTCTGATTATAAACATTTGTTTAACAAAAGTTTTCTTTCATATACAAAGTACTTGATATATATCAATCCCGAGCATTTGCTCTAACATAACATAGACAGGAATACCTTTGAAGATATTAATGGTATCTTGTTGAGCTCAAAACATTTAGGAGGCAGATACCTGTATAGAACAAAACATATACACATTACTAAGCTCTCTGCATTCAGGGTACAATGACCAAGGATTTGATTAATATTGCTATATTGATTATTTAATCAACCCTTGTATATAATTATGATCTGATTTGTTGGAGTTTTGTGACTTGAATACTATGCAATGCGTAAATGTATGCCAATTGATCGAACAAATGAATAAGAATGGAATCAATCTAAAATTTATTCAGAATAATGAGAATTACTAGTTAAAAAAATCACAGGCAAATACTTCAATACAAAAAGTAATCGCAAGAAAATTAAGCAAGAGAAAAAATTATAGAGAAAAGAATKATTATTTGTTGTTGATTCAAAAAGTTGCAAACAGATTAGCATCTTCGATATAGCATGAATGCATCAATTCAAAAAGAATCATGTCATACTTGGAATGTGTGTTGCATGGCTGTGTCATAAACTATGAATTTTCTGTCACATGAGTCAAATTATTAACTTGCTCTAGGAAAAAAAATTATGTTAGGCGCGAAAACCCATACATTTCTTTTGGGGATAGAGTAGTTGAGTAAAATTGTAGTGTTATATCTTAATTGAAGTAATAGAATGTTCTTTCATGTTTAAAAAAAATTTTATAATAAATTTTTTTTTCTTGTTGTAAGGTGTACATGGGAAGATCGGCGGCCTACAGCGACAATGAAATAAATCAGGTTCGAGAACAATGGGCAAAATATTTTAGAACAACAATATTATTGAAGTGAAGTTTCGTACGTACTATTGTACTAGAATGCCTATTATTATCCATGCTTTGTATTATGTATGTCAATGAATCATGTTGTGTCGACGACTTTGACATATGTATGGATACTTGAATTCAAGATTGATATATATATAAATTCAGTGTGCGACATTTGCACTTGTTTTGGAAATATGTTGTACGTTTATTTTATTTCACGAATTCAAGTCTAAGTAGTTCAATTAGTTTTAGCGAGATTATGGCGTAATTTTTGCAAATTTTATTGCATATATATGGTTTATTTGTATTGGAGGTGCTCAGGTGATACATGTATTAAAAAGAGGTTGTATATTAGCAGGTTAGTGACACGATATGATATTTTTTAAAAAAAAACACTAGTATTTGTAACGGTCAAAACACCTGTTTGTTACAAATAAGTGGGTATTTGTAACGGACAAACACATGTTTTATTTGTAACGAACACATACTTCTAGCCGTTACAAATACCCACTTATTTGTAACAAACATGTGTTTTGACCGTTACAAATAACATAGTATTTGCAACGGGCATTAGAGTTGCCAGTTACAAATAACTACTTATTTGTAACTCCTGCAATTGTAACGGACATGTCCGTTGTCCGTTACAAATAGCCTATTTTTGCCCGTTACAAATAGCAATTTTTCCACTAGTGCGCTATGCAGGATCAGCATGCTAGATTGGATGCTATGATGAGATTATTACAAGAGGTAAAGGAAGCCATTCTATCTCAGGATCTTGATGTTACTGTTCCTCCTTTTAGGAGACAAGGTATGAACCATAAACTGGATTTTCCTAAGTTTGATGGCACAAACCCAAGATTATGGATAAAGAAGTGCAGTAGAATTTTCCATTTATGTAAAATTCTTAATGATCAAAGGGTAGAACTTGCTTCTCTTCATATGACTGATAAAGCTGAAGGGTGAGTTTCTAGTTATTTGTCAGTTAGAAATCATGTGCAATGGGATAATTTCATATTGGATTTGACTACTAGATTCAAATCAAAAAGTGCTAGTACTGCAGTAGAAATGTTTAACAAATTGTCTCAGCTGGGTTCTTTGGAGGATTATGTAGACACTTTTGAGCATTTGAGGTCTCTTCTTTTGCAAAATGGGCATCAATTAACTGATTCATATGTCCTTGATAGCTTTCTTGGGGGGTTGAAACCTAAAATTAAATCAATGGTTAAAGCCTTTAAACCTCAGACTCTTTCTGAAGCTATTGAGCATGCAAGATTGCAGGACTTGCATAATTCATCTATCCCATTTGCTATGCCATTAAAATCTTACAGAACCCATGAAGCTTATGCATATAATGCTAAACCATTGCAAGTGTTACCTCCTTCTTACAGTAAACCTCCTCTTTTACCTACTCCTCCATAGAAATTGTCATCCTCTTCCATTGTGAATTACAACCCTAAGCAGTTGCCATTCATTCCTGCTGACACTAAGGCACAGAAAATTGCACAAGGTCTGTGTTATTACTGTGATAAAAAAAATGGGAATGAAATTATAAGTGCCCTTTTAAGGAGCCAAAATTATTCATGGTAGAAATCCCATCCCTTAACTCTGAAGATGTGTTTACTTTTTCAAATATCCATCCTGTTGAGTAGATTGATTCAGATCTTGAACCTTCCCCTGAATCCCAAATTTCTGTCAATGCTTTGTCTGGTGATCATAGTCATTCTACCATGAGGATTGTTGGGTGGGTGTCTAATACCCCAGTCCACATTTTGATAGATTCGGGTAGTATCCATAATTTTTTGGATATTGCCATGGCTAAGAAGCTCAGGTGTCCCATAGAATCCATGGATCCTCAAGTTGTTACAGTTGTTGATGGGAATTGTATTTCTTTCAATCAGAAGTGTTCTCAATTTAAATGGAGAATGAGTCAAGTATCTTTTAAGGCTGAGGTCATGCTAATTGCTTTGGGAGGTTGTGACATGGTTCTAGGTATCCAATGACTGAGTACTTTGGGGAGAATATATTGGGATTTTAAGCAACTTCTTATGGAATTCCAATATCAAGATCAATCTGTTGTGCTTAAAGGGGTGTCTCCAAAGAGACTTCAGGTCTTGGATAAAGGGCCTAGTTCCAAAATGATCCAAAAGGCATCCCAGTTATGCCTGTTGCAGGTTGTCTCTCAAGAAAATCAGGTCACTATGTTTCAATTAACTGGTTCATATCTTGTTGTGGCTTCTGAATTACGAGATCTAAAGGATGAATACCATATGATTTTTTTTATCCAGTTGGATTGCCACCACTGAGGGGGTTACATGATCATCAGATTCCTTTGGACCCATATGCTGGACCTGTCAATACCAGGCCATATAAGTATCCATTGAAGCAGAAGGACATCATTGAGCAACTAGTGGAAGAAATGTTACAAAGGGGGGTGATCCAGAGCAGTTCAAGTCCCTATGCTTCTCTTGTGGTATTGGTAGGCAAAAAAGAAGGTACTTGGAGACTCTGTGTGGATTACAGGGAGCTCAATAAGAGGACTATTAAGGATAAGTTCTCCATTCCTGTAATTGAAGAGCTCAAAGATGAATTGGCTGGAGCCATAGTTTTCACCAAGCTTGATTTGAGGGATGGCTATCATCAGCTTAGGGTGCATCCCAAGGATGTGTTTAAGACTGATTTTAAAACACATTGTGGCCATTATGAGTTCCTGGTGATGCCTTTTGGGCTCACCAATGCTCCTGCCACTTTTCAGGCATGAATGTTTGAGGTGTTTAAGCCTTTGTTGAGAAAATGTGTATTGGTGTTTTTTGATGATGTGTTGGTGTATAACAAATCACTTGGGGAGCATTGGGTCACCTTAGAGCAGTATTTGAACTTATGAAAGAAAATGAGATGTTTGTGAAGGGGAGTAAATGTTCCTTCACCATGGAAAAGGTGGAATATTTGGGACACTTCATCTTTGGGAATGGAATGGAGACAAATCCAAGCAAGGTTGCAGCAGTGTTTCAATGGCATGTGCCTTCTAACACTAAGGAGTTATGAAGCTTTCTAGGCCTTACTGGCTATTATAGGAAGTTTGTTAGAAATTATGCTGTCATTTGCAAACCTCTACATGACTTATTGAAGAAGGGTGCCTTTAAATGGAATACTGAGGCACAATTGGCTTTTGATAGCCTGAAAGCAGCCCTAAGTACTTCTCCTGTCTTGGCTGTTCCTGACTTCAGTGAACCCTTTGTGGTTGAAACTAATGCTTCTTCTTTTGGTATTGGAGTTGTATTAATGCAGAAGGGTCACCCAATAGCATTCATAAGCAGAACATTGGGTCCAAGATGGCAGAGGTTGTCAGTCTATGAAAAAGAGCTTTTAGCTGTGGTATTTTCAGTCCAAAAATGGGAGCAGTACCTTTCATCAAGCATATTTGTCATAAAAACTGATCAAAAAAAGTTTAAAATGGCTCCTAGACTAGAAGATATCCACCCCTTTCCAACAACTATGGTTGTCCAAACTTCTAGGGTTTTCCTATGAAATTGAGTTCAGGAGTGGGTCAGAAAATAAGGCAGCAGATGCCCTTTCTAGGATTCAAGGATCTGAATTCCTACTTATGGCTCTTTTTCTCATTTCTACTGATTTAGTGAGTAAAATCAAAAATAGTTATCACTTGGACTATAATTTGGTTGATATCATTGAAGAACTCCAGGATAAGCCTAAACTTCAAGGGTATCAGTTGCTTGGGGGTCTCCTACAAAAGAAGGACAGGTTGGTTCTTGGCCCTAGCCAGAGTTTAAAGAATGAAGTCCTTAGCTGGATGCATTCATCACTAGAAAGTGGTCATTCAGGGAGGGAATTAACCACTAGAAGGGTCAAGCAGTTGTTTACTTGGAGAGGATTAACCAAGGACATCAGTCAACACATTAGGGCAGGCAAAGTCTGCCACAGGTCCAAGTATGATCATGTTGCTTCCCCTGGATTGTTGTAGCCTTTAGCTATACCTGAAGAAGTATGGGTGGACATCTCCATGGGTTTTATCACAGGTTTACCTAAGTCTGCAGGATTTGAGGTGATTTTTGTAGTTGTGGATAGATTGAGGAAGTATGCTCATTTTGTAGCCCTTAAACATCCATTTATAGCTGTGGATGTTGCTCAAGCTTACTTAGTCAATATATTATAGCTGCATGGTTGGCCAAAGAGCATAGTGAGTGACAGGGATGCAGTATTCATGAGTAATTTTTGGAAACCATTATTCACTCTGCATGGAACTACTCTGCGCATGTCAAGTGCCTATCATCCTCAATCTAATGGACAAACTGAGATTGTGAACAAGTGTTTGGAAAATTATTTGAGGTGCATGACTGGTGATACACCTGGTGAATGGAATAAATGGTTGTCTCTTGCAGAATGGTGGTACAACACTCACTTCCACACTGCTATGCCACAAAGATTACACCCTATGAAATAGTATACAACCAACCTCCACCTTTGTATCTCCCTTATCTACTTGGGGAAAGCTGCAATCATGAAGTGGATAGATCCATGCAAAGGAGGGAGAATATGATTCAACTGCTAAAGTGCTACCTCACTAGGGCTCAAGTGAGAATGAAAGCACAAGCTGACTCACACAGAAGTGAAAGGTCTTTTCAAGCTGGGGATTGGGTTTGGCTTAAGTTGCAACCCTACAGGCAGCAAACTGTGGAATTTAGGCACAACAATAAGCTTTCTTACAAGTTTTATGGTCCTTTTCAAGTGGATAGGAGGATTGGTACAGTTACCTACAAGTTACCGCTTCCAGTTGGATCCCAAATCCATGATGTGTTCCATGTTTCTTTTCAGGGGACTCTCCCAATTGCAGCACATATTCCCTCTTGGTTCTAGCAGAAAGAGGTTCATTCTTTAATCCCATATAAAGTGTTGCAAAGAAGGTTTGTGAAACAACAAAATCAAGCTNTCCGTGGCTCAAGCCCACGCAAAAGCACCTCGATGTAGTACCAAGCCGCGCGCCCGCTATACGCTGAGGGCGCGGCCCACGTCCTACAATGATGTGTTGGTGTATAGCAACACTTGGGGAGCATTGGGGTCACCTTAGAGCAGTATTTGAACTTATGAAAGAAAATGAGATGTTTGTGAAGGAGAGTAAATGTTCCTTCACCATGGAAAAGGTGGAATATTTGGGACACTTCATCTCTGGMAATGGAGTGGAGACAGATCCAAGCAAGGTTGCAGCAGTGTTGCAATGGCCTGTGCCTTCTAACACTAAGGAGTTATGAAGCTTTCTAGACCTTACTGGCTATTATAGGAAGTTTGTTAGAAARTATGCTGTCATTTGCAAACCTCTACATGACTTATTGAAGAAGGGTGCCTTTAAGTGGAATCCTGAAGCACAATTGGCTTTTGATAGCCTGAAAGCAGCCCTAAGTACTTCTCCTGTATGTCTTGGCTGTTCCTGACTTCAGTGAACCCTTTGTGGTTGAAACTAATGCTTCTTCRTTTGGTATTGGAGTTGTATTGATGCAGAAGGGTCACCCAATATCATTCATAAGCAGAACATTGGGTCCAAGATGGCAGAGGTTGTCAGTCTATGAAAAAGAGCTTTTAGCTTGTGGTATTTTCAGTCCAAAAATGGGAGCAATACCTTTCATCAGGAAAATTTGTCATAAAAACTGATCAAAAAAGTTTAAAATGGCTCCTAGACTAGAAGATATCCACCCCTTTCCAACAACTATGGTTGTCCAAACTTCTAGGGTTTTCCTATGAAATTCAGTTCAGGAGTGGGTCAGAAAATAAGGCAGTAGATTCCCTTTCTAGGATTCAAGGATCTGAAGTCCTACTTATGGCTCTTTTTCTCATTTCTACTGATTTAGTGAGTAAAATAAAAAATAAATATCACTTGGACTATAATTTGGTTGATATCATTGAAGAACTCCTGGATAAGCCTGAATTTCAAGGGTATCAGTTGCTTGGGGGTCTCCTACAAAAGAAGGGCAGGTTGGTTCTTGGCCCTAGCCAGAGTTTAAAGAATGAAGTCCTTAGCTGGATGCATTCATCACTAGAAAGTGGTCATTCAGGGAGGGAATTAACCACTAGAAGGGTCAAGCAGTTGTTTACTTGGAGAGGATTAACCAAGGACATCAGTCAACACATTAGGGCAGGCAAAGTCTGCCACAGGTCCAAGTATGATCATGTTGCTTCCCCTGGATTGTTGTAGCCTTTAGCTATACCTGAAGAAGTATGGGTGGACATCTCCATGGGTTTTATCACAGGTTTACCTAAGTCTGCAGGATTTGAGGTGATTTTTGTAGTTGTGGATAGATTGAGGAAGTATGCTCATTTTGTAGCCCTTAAACATCCATTTATAGCTGTGGATGTTGCTCAAGCTTACTTAGTCAATATATTATAGCTGCATGGTTGGCCAAAGAGCATAGTGAGTGACAGGGATGCAGTATTCATGAGTAATTTTTGGAAACCATTATTCACTCTGCATGGAACTACTCTGCGCATGTCAAGTGCCTATCATCCTCAATCTAATGGACAAACTGAGATTGTGAACAAGTGTTTGGAAAATTATTTGAGGTGCATGACTGGTGATACACCTGGTGAATGGAATAAATGGTTGTCTCTTGCAGAATGGTGGTACAACACTCACTTCCACACTGCTATGCCACAAAGATTACACCCTATGAAATAGTATACAACCAACCTCCACCTTTGTATCTCCCTTATCTACTTGGGGAAAGCTGCAATCATGAAGTGGATAGATCCATGCAAAGGAGGGAGAATATGATTCAACTGCTAAAGTGCTACCTCACTAGGGCTCAAGTGAGAATGAAAGCACAAGCTGACTCACACAGAAGTGAAAGGTCTTTTCAAGCTGGGGATTGGGTTTGGCTTAAGTTGCAACCCTACAGGCAGCAAACTGTGGAATTTAGGCACAACAATAAGCTTTCTTACAAGTTTTATGGTCCTTTTCAAGTGGATAGGAGGATTGGTACAGTTACCTACAAGTTACCGCTTCCAGTTGGATCCCAAATCCATGATGTGTTCCATGTTTCTTTTCAGGGGACTCTCCCAATTGCAGCACATATTCCCTCTTGGTTCTAGCAGAAAGAGGTTCATTCTTTAATCCCATATAAAGTGTTGCAAAGAAGGTTTGTGAAACAACAAAATCAAGCTATCACTCAGTACCTAATCAAATGGAAGGATTATGCAGACCATGAAGCATCTTGGATGAATGCAGATGAGTTTGAGCAGAAGTATCCATCTTTTGTGGTAGTTTAAAGACTTGGGTCAAGCCTTCTATAAGGGGGAGGGTATGTTGTGGTATTTAGCTAGTATTAGCTTATTAAAACTTGTAATTAAATTGATTAGTTGGTTTGATCACTGTATTATAGCTAATTAG
>SNQN01010835.1:0-10045 GCA_008642245.1 Bassia scoparia | reverse complement strand
CATCAGTGTTATACGGGCTGTTAAAATGCTACATCGCTAACCCATCTGCAACAGAACACACAAATCCTCTGTAAGTTTCCATTGCTCGAATTACTTGCATTCAAGATACCACTTATTATTTTTGACTTTTTTCCTCAGTATCGTTACTGCCATAGTAGGATCCCCTCTTTCATGATGGTTATCCGCCTGCTGGTTTCCTAAAGATGGACAATTTCTTCATGTATAGTCTACACCTATTCTTGTGTCCTGAGATGTGCTCTCTAACTACAATCTTTGATGTGAAGCTTCCCTTGAAGATCGCCTATTGGATTTTGATGCGATGTTAGACAGAGGCACCTGCTGCTGTTGTGATTTGCCAAGTTTAGCCTGAAAAAACTTCCATCTCTTCTCTTTTTGTTTTGAAGACTCCCAACTTTTTTTGTGTATGTGTTGTTTCAGTGAGTATGGGGATTTCTTTCTCATAATAGAAATCAACACTGAGTGACTCATGATGCTGGGGAAGAAAAAGGAGGTAGTTGTGAGATGATTATTGATCTGTGATCCAAAACCCCTAGTTATTGTTTTCTTTGAATCCTCTGAAATTTCAAGCTAATGATATGAAACAAGTGTCATAGAYCTTTTATTAATTCACGGAAAACATGTATGCTTCATCTGTTTATCAGTCATGGACCTTGATAAAATAGAGTCACTAACTTTGTTTACCCTTATGAACTAGGTTTGCACATAGCTGATGATCTTTTCATGATTTGATTTTGTTTTGTTGTTGGCGCCTTGAATCACGTCACTTTCTGTGTTTTGTTTGATTGAATGAATAAGGCCTCTTAGATTCTGCATGCTACAGTGCTGGGGATTGTGAAAGGGACTAGCAATGTATCTAAACTTTTAAACATATTGCAGGAAATTGATGCAGAAGAGGTGAATGAGAGATTAAAAAATGCTTTTGCACAGATGTCAGCCGCGTGCATTAACCCTGTCAAAGCAGAGGAATCTTTTTATAAGCTAGATTTACTGAAGGATGACGGAATATTGTATCAATTGTCGCGATTATTAGAAGAACCGGAATTTTCAATTGCWAAGGCTTCAAGGGTGTGTTTTCTCGAACTGTCTTGTATAATTTGGTCATGATTATAGTAATACAGTGTACATGGATTGATATCCTATGTCTTTAATYTAGGAGACAAATAGAATAAAATGTTGGAATTCCACAAGCATATCATCAGACAAACTATACTTGTTAGTTATTACTTTCGTGCACARAAAATCCACTCGGTAATGTTTCCAATATGCTAATCGAGGATTGTTTTTGTGAGATTAAGAAGACTGGTGAAACAACTGTATGTATACTTCTGGAAAAAACTGTATGATCCCATATCAATTTATCGGTGTTACCTTTTTGTTGTTGTTGAAAGAGTCACTAAAACTGAMGGACCTTTTTTCAAATTGTATTMACTCATTTTTGGCCCCCATCATGTATACCACTATACTCTTATCTTTCTTCTTTGCTATGGTGATCGTTGCTGGTCCTCTAACAGGGAATTCACATCAAATATCTTTGCTTGCAGAGGCCCCGTTGCTTGGTGGCTTTCTTACCCCTTGTTACATGTCTTTCCTTGTGGTCATCCCCATCTTTTCTTATTTTCCTCTGNGCAGTGGATTTGTTTCCAGCATCTCTTCCAAGGGATGATAGAATGAAACATTGGATACACCTCTACTCACTTTTCACCCCTGCTCATGTTAATGCGCTAAATTTGATATTATGTCAAAAAAGAAGGTATTTTTATTTGCGCAATTATTTTTCCTTGCAAGTAAATATTGTTATTCTCTTGATGTTTACCTCCTGTCATTTAGTATGTACTAGTACTATTATCACCTCTCCTGCGTATGGACAGCACAAAATTAGGGGATAACCTTTGTCAGCCGAAAATAATCAAGGTCTTCAAAATTTAAAATAGAGTTCTTTCTTTTTTGATAAGTTATAAAAAAAATAATGTTCTCTTGACCATTGTTTTATGTATATATTTTAAATAAAGAAAAATTCTTGTTGGAGTGTTTGGCTAACAAGTGTGTTATATGTGTTGTTACATACAACAATTACTTTTTTGGGTCTTTTGAATGGTATTTGACTTGTTGTGGTCTTGTGGTCTTGTGCTACTTTGTTTTCATTTGGATTTCCGCAAACGCTGCCAAGTGATGCCGATGTATGCATAGCTTGTTAGTGAACATTCCCTTTATCTTTCATTAGGGGTTAACCTTTTGATTCTTGGGTGATGGGTCATAAGATATTTGCCTAYTTTTTGTACTAATGGCTCCACTATGATCAACTGGTCGCAAGGATTTATGCCATGGTATTCTATGGMTTAATGTTGATGAACRGTCCTGCACCTATTGGTATCAAGCACTGATGTAAAGTTGGCAATGTGGATCATTATTACTTGACTGATAAWATTTGTTAATGTATTAGAGGACTGTCGAAATGACACCTTTTTYTTGGATAAGGTCTTCCATAATACTTCTTTTTTTGTTTTGGAGGTTGGTACAAGATTTAAGGACAAGAGAGAGATAATGGGAGAAGAAAAATGGGGACCCATTTGAGAGGTTTCTAGGAGAGAGGTAGGGAAATGAGCTTAACCAAGCTTCCGAGTTGAGCTCGAGCCTAACAATAAATAACAAGCTCAAGCCAATTTCAATCTTAGGCTCATCAATCTCATGGGCCGAGCCCCACCCCGCCTTTCAAACTTCAATGAGCTCAAGAGTGCTTGGTCTTTGTTTGTGCGATAATCACTAATTGCAAACTCGAAGTAAATAATTAAAAGATGATMGACTCACGAAAATTGAAGAAATGAAGAAAAATATCTCAATTAAGCATTATCAGAATTACCAAATTATCAGACGCAAGAAAAACAATTTACAAATCCAAACTGAAATTGCATGATTTTGGTGAAGCCCCATTGTTACCTCCAACTCAATATCGATCGTCATATACGCAGCATTGTTAATCAAGAACTACGCTGCACCGCTGCTCAAGTCCACCTTCGCGAGCTATCTCTTTCTCTCTTTGGGTTTTAGTGTTTCTTAATTCTTACCACTTGAGAAGCAGTTGAGTAGTTTTGGGGTTGCCCGTTCCCCCCCTCTCTCTCTTATAATTTTACTGGTTTGCCCTATTCTAAAATTAAAATACTAATGTGTAGTGCACATTAAACTCGGTCATTCTTATTTTATTTAAGAAAAAAATATTTGGGGTAGTAATATAATTTTTAACAAAATAATGCTTTATTAATAAAAAAATTATCAAGCTTGTTCACGAGCTTTCGAGGCAAGCTTCRATGAGTTGTGCCTTGACTGAGGGCCCGAATTGCACGTGAATCGGACAAACTCGTTCCTCTCCCCTAGACGCAAGTAAAAACAAGATATAAAAGACCAAAAAAGAAGAGGAGATAGATGTTAAGACCCAAGGATCCTTGTTTGTTGTCCTGTTTCTCTCTTGTGATTACTATATTAATTCCTTTATATGATGTTATTTTATCTTCTTTTTCTTCTTTATTTCTTAGGCTAATACATTGTCGCTTAGGAGTCATGTTATCAGAGTAAACTGTTAACTATATTTATTTTACTAAAGCTGTGTTAAGTTTTGGCATGTTCTGGGATGCGAGGCTGTTTGCTTGTATAATCTCTGTATTGTTATAATTAAGAAGGTGTTTGTTAACTGTTGGGGTCTTCAGGTTTCAAAAGAGAATGCAAAACTAACTTCGCTTCGTGTTAAAGCAAAGGTAAAATGCTGATACGTTCTTTGTAAATCAATTATTGGTGTTGATCACAATAATATCCATTAACCACTTTGTCTTATTCACTGTCAATATTCATTCTGCTTCCAACAAATGATGCATAGATTTTCTTGTTTTTATAGTTCAAAATTAGTCCAGTATTGGAAAAAGGACCAGTGTTGCCATTGAACTGCAGAGATGTAATTACTTCCCTCCGGTATTCCACTATACGAATACTCACCAGAGCATAACCAAAAGTCCAAATTAGGACTTCTTAAGGCAAAGGAGAGAAAACGAGCTGTGTTGCCCCAAAAAGCAGGTGTAGTAAGTTGAAAACATTCTTAAATATGAAAGTGTGCTAGCAATAATTTGAAACGGAGGAAGTATGAGATTGGTGCTACAGAACATAGCAGTTTATTTTCTCCTTTCCTTGTTTGCCTATTCTGTTGTCGCGTAATATTTACAACAACATTTTTTCAAATTACTTCTTGAAGTTTCATGAAGTAGAATATGGGCTAAAAATGATGGTAATTCCCGTAATTTTGGTTTAATCCTCCACTGTATTCCTGTGCTACATACTATCTCGTCCAGAGATTTTCTTTGAAGACTCCCAACTTTTTTTGTGTATGTGTTTTCAAGTGAGTATGCGGATTTCTTTCTCATAATTAGAAATCAACACTGAGTGACTCATGAGCTGCGGGAAGAAAAAGGCTATGAGTAGTTGTGAGATGATATATGACTCGTGATCCAAAAACCCTAGTTATTGTTTCTTGATATCCTCTAAAATTTCACAGGCTCGAATGATAATGAAACAAGTGGTCATAGAATTTATTAATTCACGGAAAACAATGTATGCTTCATCTGTTTATCAGTATGACCTGTATAAATAGAGTCACTAACTTTGTTTACCCCTATGAAACTAGGTTTGGCACAGTAGCTGATGATCCTTTCTCATTGGATTTGTTGTTGTTGGCGCCTTGAATCACGTCACTTCTGTGTTTTGTTGTATTGAATGAATAAGGCTCCTAGATTTCTGTGCTACTGCTGGATTTGTAAAGGGTTACAATCAATGTATTAAACTTTAAATCATGCAGAATTATGCAGAAGATCCCATGTTGAATGAGAGATTAAAATGCTTTTTGCACAGAGTCGCCCGTGCATTAACCTGTTCCAAAGCAGAGGAATCTTTATAAGCTGTTTACGTGAAGGATTGACGGGGTAATATGTTCACATTGTCGCGATATTAGAAGAACCGGATTTTCAATTGCTAGGCTTCAAGGGTGTGTTTTTACTGAACTTTGTATAATTGGTCTGTTATAGTAACATACATTGTACAGGATTGATTCCTATGTCTTAATGTAGGGACAAAGCGAATCAACATGTTGGACTCCACAAGCATATCATCAGACAAACTATACTTGTTAGTTATTACTTTCGTGCACACAAAATCCACTCGGTAATGTTTCCAATATGCTAATCGAGGATTGTTTTTGTGAGATTAAGAAGACTGGTGAAACAACTGTATGTATACTTCTGGAAAAAACTGTATGATCCCATATCAATTTATCGGTGTTACCTTTTTGTTGTTGTTGAAAGAGTCACTAAAACTGAMGGACCTTTTTTCAAATTGTATTMACTCATTTTTGGCCCCCATCATGTATACCACTATACTCTTATCTTTCTTCTTTGCTATGGTGATCGTTGCTGGTCCTCTAACAGGGAATTCACATCAAATATCTTTGCTTGCAGAGGCCCCGTTGCTTGGTGGCTTTCTTACCCCTTGTTACATGTCTTTCCTTGTGGTCATCCCCATCTTTTCTTATTTTCCTCTGTGCTGATTGCTGAATATTTTTGTTGGTTGCGAATAGAGGGAGATGTGTTACTTATTTTCTTCAGTTTTTTTTTTTTTTTTTTTTTTTTTTTGTTGGAAAAATCATCAGACCACCTTTTAATTTCGCAAGTATGGAAATGTCGTATGTTAGCCGACCCCACTTATGGCACTAAGGCTTTGATTGATTAATTGAAAATGTCGTATGTTCTCCGAAGTCCATATAATTCGCATCTTACATGTCATATTGTCATCTGGTGCTATAGTGATTAGAAGTTTCATTCTTCTTTTTGTGCAGGAGAAGATTTTGAACGGCATTGGGGATAAGCATCATCTTTACGAGTTTATTGAATCAATCTCTCTGAAATGTTCGTACAGCATATTTTGTGCTGAAGACGTTCGATATATCTTGGATGAATGCAGAAATAATAACCAGGAGGAAGCTCTTTTCAACCTTCTCTTTGTAAGGCTCCTTACCTGTTTCCTTAAGGGTCATTTGTTAGGTGGCAATAAATGGTAGGAGCTGTAATGAATTGATCCATGACATAGTGCCTATACTGTTTGAAGTTCGAACTATATATGGGGTATTGGGTATCAAATCTGATTATTTATAGATGAGACTCCTATGCCAATGTCTTCGACTCTATTCTTAATAATTTTTTGTTAACACTCAATACCAATCTCTAGAAGTGGTGATTGCTGATGGGCAAGAGTTGAAATTTATGAAGATAATGTGATATTTGGGAGTGGACAACCAACATTTGGAGAAGCATTACTAATTAACTATGGTTATAGGCATAAGACTATCCTAACAAAACACAACAATCCAACCATATTATAACTAATATCTACGAATTGGGCCCTAGTGGTATGTGATTTTTGCCCATAAGAATGTTTTTAGCAGTTTTCTCATTCTTTAATACTATATTTGACATTTATAATTTATTAAATAATCTAGACAGTTTCTATGCTATATTTATTGATTATATCTTGACGATGAAGTGTATTTTTCATTTTTAAACTATAGTCAGTGTATTCATTCCCCCCCCCCCGCCTCCCCCCCGGTGTTTTATAAGGATGTTGAATGGGTGTGTGGGAGATATGATAACTGGTGGGTATTTTGGTCTTTTAGCTGTCTTCACTTGTTGCCTTTGGTATTATCAACATATAACTTTAAAAACAAAGGGGGGGGGGGGGGGTTCTGTTGATTTCCTTTACTAACTTTTGCTCCTCAAGTCGTTTTGAAAATACTAAACCTTGAGTTCGAGGACTTACTTTAAGTACTTAATCAAATTGTTGTAGCCTTTTTGCTATTGAGTTTTGACCTGGACTGCAGCATGACACCATAAAAATACAACGTTTTTAAGTTGATAAGTACAGTTGGCCGCAATAGCGCATAGTTAATTTAAGAATATTGATGAAGTTGACATCATGTTCTCATCTATTTAAAATTTCCTTTGCAAAGTATTGAAGAGGCAATGTATATTGACTACAATTGTAATTTTCTTTCTAGTTCCTATTCTCTTTTTCCCTGCACATCTGAAAGTTTTCAGTGTACTACTTGTACCAGGGTCTGTAATGCTCTTGGTTGTTGTGTCCTGTTTCCTACTGTTTATGGCTCCTGTTGCAAAAGTAGGAAATTGTCTTTTCTCGCACAGTCCTGGTATGCAAGGACATCATATGGATTCACTTGCTACACTATGTTCTGTGTCACTGACCTGTGATGCCTTACATAGATTGAAAGACGGTTTTATAATGAAATTTGTTTGACCTATGAAATGAAGGAGCCTTTTCCAGTGTCTAGTTAATTTTCCTTGTTTAGTCTAAGTTTTCTGAATGATGAATGTTAGTGTATAAGTTGATTAGATTATAATTGAAGCATCTTGAATGATAATTTTTCTCAATAAAAAGAGACTTTAACCGATTTTGCATTTTGCTAAATTTCTATCAGGTATCGATTATTATGCAAATAGTAAGCTCGTCAAGCTTCTCTAGTAGCATGCATGATTTAAAAGAGTTTTAAACCAGTTTGCATTTTTTTTACATTAAGGGCAATTCCTTGGACTACAACAGCCTCGTTACATGAATGGCAAAACCGTGTGGGACAAAACAAGACCCTCCTTCTACATGAAAGACACCCTTGGGAAACAGCCGTCATTTGCTGTTTTCAGGCAAAGACCTTTTTAACCCTGTTTTTTTGGCTTGAAGCTGTCAGGCCATGTTATCATTCTTTCAACCTTTGCCAAATTGGTTATCATTTAACTATTGTTTTCATTTCAATGTCTTGTGTACAGGATAATTGGTTAGAAATTTTCCCGACTTTTAGAGCGTTCAAAAACAATTCAAAATGCTGATGCTAGAGGAGGGTCTCCATTTGGTGTGGGGAAGTCTTGACAGTTGTTGGCAAAAGTTGCTCTTTTACTCTATGGAACCTTAGGTACCATTGTTGTATTATGCTCTGTTGTCTCCTTTTTTTTTTAAATTTTTTTAATTTTATAATAATTTGGAATTGGTAAGTTGATAGTTTCGAAGTACATCATCCTATGGAAGAAGCAACGTGCAAATCTAACTATCTTGTTTGCAATTGTGCATTGTCACTTTTTATTGGAAATGTCACATTGTATTGAATCTCCTTTTCTCTCTGATGTTGTTGGGTATTAGATGGGCAGCATGTTACACAAAGATTTCTCGTGGTGATGAAAGTGTGCAATAGATATCTCTCGCGTTACAATGTGTACAAATGATGTGCTGCAGAATGCTCATGACTCAATTTTCAGGAGTGGTGGCGTAATTTACTATGAGTGTATTGTCCTAGCATTTTAATTTTTAACTAACATTGATTCAGTTATCCATTGTTTGAAAATGAGAATTTTTGAATGCGCGTTTTTTAATTCTGTTGGTATTCCTGTTGCTAGAAGGTAAGAATATTACTTCCTCCCTTTTCTTAAAACAACGCATCAGTTCTCTTTTAGGGAAGTTTCATAAATAAATGCATCACTTTTCGTTTCCTTTCCTTTTATGGAAAGGGGACCACAAGTCCCACCAATTAAAAAACTCCATTTTCTACTCTTTTATGTGGGGTTAGTAAATTAAAATTTCATTTTTTTATACCTACTTTATTAAAATATTCATCAATACAACTACTTTAAACCTTTTATCTCTTTTTTTGTCCCCACCTACACACCTCATCTCTCTATCAAAAYTTGCTTCAGAATTTGTGTTTTGCAAAGTGATGCGTTTTTTYWGAAACGGAGGAAGTATAACATAGTGGGGGCATATTAATCCCTGCTTTCTTCTTTATTGCTACACTTGTATCCATCTGTTTACTTTCATAAATTTAAAAAGTTCCATCCTTACATTCACATTTGCCAATACAGAAGTTTCCACATTCGATGTATTATATTCATTGTTTAATATGGCATAGAGAGTTGTTTTTTTTTTTTTTTTTTTTTTTAAAAAAATTATCATTTTATTTTTTTACATATACATATACCTTTGTTGTCATGTTAACATGATCAAGGATTCAAAGTTGGGTATTTGAATAAGTCAATAGTCAATGTGGAGGAGCTTTTTCATTTAAAACAATGTGATAGTAATGATGCAGTCTCATATCTTCTTATTTTCATATAGTGAAATATACCCACTATTGGAGAAGTTGTGCCTGGAGGGAACTCGTGCTCAGTCCAAGGCTGCTATATCAGCGATTGCTGCATTACTCGGTCCTTSTGAACAATACCTTTGGGAGAAGTTGTGTCAGGTATMCAAAATTCCTTTTACTTTAATGTCGCCCTTTGGTTATCTTATTTCAGAATTTTATCAMTTTGCATGAATTTTCGTATCAGGTTGCTATAGATCATGTTTTCATTGAGTAATTCAGATATATTAAGGAGTATCAATTATCGTATACGTTATACACTWATACCTTATATGTGGTGAATTAGCTCCCCAAATTGACCTATTTTATTTTTTTAAACCCCCTCGACCATTTCATGATCTCAAACCTTATATGTGGTGAATTAGCTCCCCAAATTGACCTATTTTATTTTTTTAAACCCCCTCGACCATTTCATGATCTCAAATTTCCAATGTCTCTAGTGGGTTTGAGTGGGAATTGAGGCAAGGGTTTGATGAAAAGCTTTGTAAAATACCGAGTTCCTTTTAGACCTCCTCTTGATTTGCATAAAAAAAATAATAAAAAAAAATACTATCATCTAATACTAACACTCCCCTTGATTCCAACGATGGGCCGATGGGGTCAAAAAAAATAAAAAAAAATACTATCATCTAATACTAACACTCCCCTTGATTCCAACGATGGGCCGATGGGGTCGACTACATGAACTAAAACATTATCTCTGACAACACTTCCCTCCGTACTTTTCAATCAAGAGTCATTTGCTCATTTAACTTTAACTTCATAATCTTCTTGACCCCTTTAATCTAAGTCATTTTTTGT
>SNQN01010834.1:5999-20699 GCA_008642245.1 Bassia scoparia | reverse complement strand
ATCTACTGTACCAATGTCGAGTCTTGTTTATCAAGGAACTCAACCTTCCTTGGTTTGAACTTCTTCCTTGAGTTCCTTCACAGCTTTCAAGGAATCACCAAAACTCCTTCCTTCTCCTAAGGATGTCCTTGCTCCATTAAGACTTCTTGAAACCTGGAACCTTTAATCACAATACTAAACACACACGATGTCCTTGCTCCATTAAGACTTCTTGAAACCTGGAACCTTTAATCACAATACTAAACACACACGATTAGATAAAGATACATAGAGTTTGCCTTCTTGGTTTGGAATGCCATTCATCAAACCTTAGGGTTCAACACTTTCTTATCTATCTGCAACTGGATGCAGAGACCCCCGACCTTGACCCTGACCCTGTTTCGAAACATTTTCAAACTATCTGAATGTCAGGGTGAGCTTTATGGCCGAGGGTGGTGGATCTTTCAATGCCAAAAGCCTTACAAAGTCATGGGTAGGACCCGATCGAGTTGGAAGGGCTTCCGTCGAGAATTTCTGTTTGTTTAAAGGCCTATGGCCTGGGATTTTCCCCAAGTTAGGACACTTAACCGTCCTAACTTGGTTTTAAATTATAACATCCCACCAATGAATGCATCTGAAGGTGTGGTGGCCTTCTATTTTCTGCAACAAGGAGCCTTATGCTCTTCCCTACCTGATCAAGGACTGGCTACCCGATTGTGACATCTTCCAGAATGAGCACTATTTGGCTATGTGTCGTCTGAGTCAGAAGATGTCGCCCYGTAGGGTCCTTCTTCGGGTTTCCCGATGCCTTAGCCTTACATTTGTATGTTTTGTTTTATTTGTTCAAATAGAATCTGACCTTTTGTCAATGCAAAGGCCGGTAGATTTGGCAATCTCAAGATGTCTGGGATCATCGACGCCACAGAGTTCTTGTTTGCTGGATGGACTGACGAGATGCAGTCGGGGAACCTCTCGATTCCGGGTGCTCCCGATGTAAGTCCTTGGTCACTGCTTTATTTTGGGTTATAACACTTGGATGTTTTCTTTTTAACACCTTTCTTCCCATTTTGCAGAACCCGAAGAAGAACATATCTTCGGAGATGGAGGGGGTCTACGAGGCCGACCCTGACCAAGAACATCCTTCTGTTCCTCCCACCGGGCCTACTTTGGTGGATAATTTTGAGAATTTCGATCCGAGTCTCAATAATGACCCCACTGATGATGTTGCAACCCCGCATCAAAGGAAGCGACCCCAAAGGGACTCGGAGGCTGGCCCTGTAATTCCCCTCACTCAGCTGGATGACAAGGGGAAGCAAAAGAGGGCTTAGTCTACCCTTTCGGAGGTGGTTCATCAGGAGGATGTCTCGGAGCTCATGAAGGCGGAGGCCCGAGCTCGAGAAACGGAGGAGCTGCAGAAGGCCTGGCTGGAGGTAGGTCTTTTCTCCCCGATGCTGTATACTTGCGATTTTATTATTTCCTTTATACGCCTAACAAACTTGTGTCCTTGCAGCTGACTGTTCACATGCACTCTTTGTCACTGCATTATAGGGCTAACCTGAATTCCTTGGCCTGGAAGACGAATGTCATCCAGGAGAAAGACAAGGAGCTATTGGCCTTGCAGGAGGAGAAGGCTGAGCTGCAGAAGTGGAAGGATGAGCGCCTAGACCTCGACCAGGACTGTACTGCGGCAAAGCAGTTGGCTGAGAGGAGGAAGAGGACCATCGAGAGGAGGAATGCCACCATCGAAGGCCTCAATAAGTCTCTTGAGGAGGAGAGGAAGAAGTTGGCTGAAGGTGGGAAGGCAATGGTCGATGCCTGGTTTGCTACTCCTGAGGGCCGAAAGTATAAGATCCAACTGGGTCGGGAGTCCTTTCAGACCGGGGTTGACCATGCCATGGGGAAGCTGGAGTCTGTTGTCTCGGCCATCATACTTGGGCAATGGCCTGCAGTGCGCCAGAAGTACGATGAGCTGCTGGCTGCAGAGCTTGCAGCCTTGCAAGAGAGGAGGTCAAAGGCCTTTGCCCAAGCCCGTCAGGAGGCTGCTGCAAGTGCTGCTACAGTTGCTGCAGCTTTTACCTCTGCCGTTGTTGCTGCCATTGTTCTTCGGGTCAGGTGGACATTCAGGCTGGCCAGGGCTTGGGTCACTCTACTCAGGCAAAGGAGCCGGAGGACGGACAAGAACATTCTGCCAGCTCTCCTGAGTAGCCTCCTTCAGCTTTTTTTTATTGCTTTTCTCTGCTGGTCATGTTCTGACCAAAATTAATTGTAACTTTAAAATATTTTTGTAAGTCTTATCAGTCGGTGCATATTCCCGTCTGATGTTGAATATTGGTAAACTTATGCCAGCTGAGTTTGGCTTTAATTTATGAAATTTGACTCCTTTTCTTATTCCGAGTGTCGATACTTGCTTTTATTTTCAACTCTGCTTGTTTCAATTATTTGCTTTTTCTCGAGGGTTGGCATGTGCACCTTTGTCTCGATGGGGTGCCTCCGAGGCATGTGTTGCCCCGAAGGTGGGCATGCCAATTCCCGAGGCTGAATACTTGTACGGAAAATATACGTAATATGCGCAAAAGGAAGACTTTTATTAATGCTTTTATTACAACGAGTGCTAGTCATAGCGGTGTTGACTGAGCATTGCTCGATCTAGGATCCGGCGAAGATGGTGTGACAAAGGGCTTTGTCGTTTTACAGCATTTAAATAATACAAAAATGAAAGTAAATAAGTCTTGACCTTCAGATGTAGTACTTGCGCAAGTTGTCTACATTCCATGGCCGAGGGAGAGACTTACCATCGGTGTCTTCGATCCTGTAGGTGCCAGGCCTGATCATCTCAGTGAACCGATAAGGGCCTTCCCAGTTAGGGTTCAACTTGCCCAGCATGTTTTCCCGACCTGTTGCTTCAAATCTTCGCAGTACCCAATTTACCACTTGAATCTCTCGAGTCTTGACTCGCCGATTAAAGTACCGTGTGATTTTTTGCTTATAGGAGATGGATTTCAGCAATGCATTTCCCCGAGTCTCGGGCAGTAGGTTGAGGTCGATCTTTTTGAACTCTTCGTTCTGGTCATGATTATAGAATGTTACCCTAGGGGAAGATATCCCGACTTCCACAGGCAGGACGTCTTCACTGCCATATACCAAGGAGAAGGGTGTGTGTCCCGTGGCTTCCTTAGATGTAGTCCGAGCTGACCATAAGACCCCGGGAAGCTCATCGACCCAAGTGCCCTTGGAACCTTCTAGTTTTGTTTTGATTCCTCGAAGGATGACCTTATTAGCAGCCTCCGACTGTCCATTGGTTTGAGGTCTATCCACCGAGGTTGCTCAGATATTGATACCAAATCGAGCACAGTATTCCTTAGTGGCTTCACTGACGAACTGTCTCCCGTTTTCCGTTACAAGGACCCGGGGGATCCCGAACCGAGTGATGATGTTCCTCCATATGGACTGCAGAACCTGCTTTTTAGTGATGGTTGCCAAAGGCTCTGCTTCTATCCACTTGGTAAAGTAGTCTACTGCAACGGTGACGAATTTTCTTTGCCCCGAGGCTTGTTGGAAAGGTCCCAACAGATCCATACCCCACTTGTCAAATGGCAGAGTGGGTAGGATGGCTGAGAGCTAGTTCGCTGGTCGGTGAGGCACCGCATCATTCTTTTGACTATTTTTCGCATTTCTGTATCAAGTCATGTGCTTCTTGCTTGAGGGTAGGCCAATGGTACCCGGCTCGAAGGACTTTTCCGGCCATAGTTCTTGCCCCTTGATGGCTACCACAAGCACCCTCATGAATCTCCCGAAGGATGTAGTTTCCCTCATCCGGTGTCACACACCGAAGCAAGGGATGGGTATAGGACTTCTTATATAGCTGTCCATCATACCATTCAAACCATCGAGCCTGAGTCCTGACCCTGTCTGCTTGCTTCAGATCGTCTGGGAGTTGCTCATCGCGAAGGTATCAGACTATCTGGTCCATCCATGTAGTTCCCCTGTCCAAGGCGATAGTGGACTGAGCATTGATGTTGGGTTCTTTCAAGACTTCCCAAGTGATGGTCCGAGGTTCAAGGGACTCGACTGAGCTGGCTAGCCGAGAGAGCGCGTCTGCTTGATTATTCTCTGACCGAGGGATATGACTAATGGAGAAGTGTCTGAATTTCTGGGAAAGCTCTCGTACCTTGTTTAAATACATTTTCATTCCATCTTCTTTGGCTTCGAATTCTCCATTGACTTATCCCACGATCACTTGTAAGTCTGACTTCATTGTCAAAGAATTAGCCCCTGTAGCTAAGCACATCTGCATTCCGAGGATGGCTGCTTCATATTCGGTTTCGTTGTTTGAGGCTGAGAACCCGAATTTGACTGCATACTCCAGTTTATCCCCGTTGTCTTCTTTGATCAGTATGCCTGCTCCATTTCCATCCTTGGTTGCCGAGCCATCAATGTAAACTTCCCAACCCTCGGCCTCAGTTGCCGAGGTGGGTCTATTTGTGCATTCGACTTTGAAGTCTACCAATGCCTGGGCCTTGATTGCTCGTCTAGGTCCATATTCCAACCCATAATCTGCAAGCTAACCTGACCATTCTGTCATTCTTGTTGAATGATTTCTCCCTTCGATAACCTTCCTGATTGGTTGTCCGGTTAGGACTTTGATAGGATGGGAGTGAAAGTAAGGCTTGAGCTTTCGACTAGCGACAACCAAGGCATATACCATCTTCTCGATCTCCGAGTATCGAGACTCGGCTCCTCTATAGGTGTGGCTTACAAAATAGATCGGGTGCTGAGTCTTATCTCTTTCGGCGACCAAGACTACGCTTAACGCATATTCCGAGATTGCCAAGTATAAGAAAAGCGGTTCCCTCGGTAAAGGGGAGACAAGCTTCGGTAAGCTAGATAAATGTTGTTTGAGCTGTTGAAAGGCTGCTTCTACCTCTCCATCCCAGTTGAATGAGGGCCTTTTCAATGTTTTGAAGAAGGCCAAACTTTTGTCTGCTGATCGGGATAAGAACCGACCTAAGGCCACCATGCATCCCGTGAGCCTTTGCACGTTTTTGATCGACCTTGGAAACTCCATGTTGATGATTGCCTGAATTTAATCGGGAATGGCCTCGATGCCTCTCTCATCGACAAGAAATCCGAGGCATTTTCCTCCTCGAACCCCGAATACACATTTCTAGGGATTAAGCTTCATGTTATACCTTCTGAGGGACGAGAAGGCTTCCGTGAGGTCTGAGATGTGTTCTTCCACTTTTCAGCTTTTGACTATCATGTCATCGACATATATCTCCATGTTCCTTCCGATCTGCCCCTCGAAGATCTTGTCAACCAACCTTTGGTAAGTGGCTCCCCCATTTTTGAGACCGAATGGCATCACTTTATAACAATAGACCCCTTGCTTAGTGATGAAAGTGGTGTGGGGTTGATCTTCTTCTGCCATCGGGATCTGATGGTAGCTGGCATTGGCATCCATGAAGCTGAATCTCCATGTCCCGTAGTAGAGTCGACCAGGACATCGATTTTTGGCAGTGGGTAATCATCTTTTGGGCACGCTTTGTTGAGATCAGTAAAGTCCACGCACATGCGCCAAGTTCCATTTGTTTTCCTGACCAGCACCACTTTGGCCAGCCAATCCGAGTATTGACATTCCCGGATGAAGCCTGCTTCTAGCAATTTCTTGATTTCCGAGGCTGCTGCTTCATTCCTCTATTGCCCCTGATGTTTAAGCTTTTGCTTCACACTCCGATGTCCATCCTTGATGCTGAGTTTGTGTACCATAACTGAAGGATCAATCCCGGGCATCTCCGTAGCAGCGAATGCAAAGACGTCACGAAATTCCTTAAAAGTGGAGACGACTTGCTCTCGGATGCCGGGGGTGAGCGACTTCCCGACTCGGACAGTGTGTTCCGTGTCGTTGTCGATCTATACTTCTTTGTTGGCCTCCGCTGGCTGAGGCCGATTGTATCTTTTGACGTTCTCACTGAGGTATACATCAAGCCCGGTGAGGGCTTCCTTCTGAGGGGGTCCTTCCGCTTTTGCCCGACTGAAGGCTCAGGGTTGGCATTGCGGAGGCTATTGACGTAACACTCCCTGGCTGAGCGTTGATTGCCATATAGCCGACCAACAGTTCCCGAATCTGTTTAATACTACAATAGTAACTGATATGTAGAGATGGACGCTTTTACCTTATTGAGTGTAGGCCTGCCGAGGATGATGTTATAGGGGAGATCCATATCTACGACAGTGAAGTACACCTGAGCCGAACGGGCCAGGTCCTTCTCCCCGAGCCTGACTAGCAGTTTTATGACACCTTCTAGGTATGTTCGCTTTCCGCCAAAGCCGACCAGAGGGTGGTCCGAAGCAGTTAGGTTAGACTTAGAATATTTCAATTTCTGCAAACAGTCATAAGTAATGATATCCGAGGAACTACCGCTATCAACGAGCACTCGCTTCATCCGAGCATTGGATACCTTGATTTCGACAACTAGAGGATCATCGTGGGGCACAGCGATAGGTTTGGCCGAGTGTTCATCGAAGACCATTGTTGGGCAGCTGGGAGCAGGCACCTCACCACCGACCTTCAATACTTGGTGCGTGAGGTCCTCTAAGTGACATTTTCTTCCACGATTGCTAGGTCTTCCCGAGGCAATTCCTCCCGAGATCACGTTCATAGTATGCATTGTCTCGTTGCTAGCCTGAGGCTGATCCTCCTTTCGCCGGGGCTGGCTCTATTCTTTGGCATCCTTCTTTCGGAGGTACCGATTCAGTTTACCTTCGTTGGTAATGTGATCGATTGCCTATTTCAGTTCTGTAATCCCCCGTAATTTTCGAATAATTATAAATGTATTTTCTATAAATATATTATGATTTATCATTTGAAAAGATATATATTTTATTTGAAAGCGATTATTTTCATTTAAATCCTTATTTCATGATGGAAACCTATCTTTTCATTTTATCAAAAAAATAAAATAAATAAATAAATAATTAAATTAAATTTTAACCTAGTAAAAATCGGAATCAGTTAAAGGGTTTATTTCCTTGCCTTCTCAAAACCACTCCACGCATACCTCATTCATTATTTTTTCAAAACAAAAAAAAAGGAAGAGAGAAGAGAAAGGAAGCCGAGACAGAAAGAGAGGCACGAGAGAGAGAGGAAGCCAACACCGGAGCCGCTGCCACCCGTGCTGCCTGCCACCGGAGCCGTCGCCACCCCTGCTGCCTGCCATCGGAGCTGCCACTGCTGCGGGTTGCGTTGATGCGTTGTTTTGTTGATGTGTGTGCCGTGGCTGCTGGGATACTCCGCCTATTGTTGCGCTGCCACCAACGGCGGCCTGCGGCCACCACCGACCACCACCTTCGGTCGTTTCTCTCTCCCCTTGTTCCTGTATTGTTTTTCCTTCTCCCATAATCAATTCATGTTTATTTGGTTTTAATTTTCAAGTACTTACAATCAAATTATGTATTATTGCTTTGAGTTTAATCTTCAATGAATTTGTTTTGATGATTTCAATTAGGATAGGAATTTTCAGATTTAATTAAGATTGAAATTAGGGCTTTAAATTGGGTTTTGATAGTTTGATGATTTAATGTGTTTTGTAATGTATGATTGTAATGAAATCGAAAAGTTTGAAAATTTTGGGCTTTAAACAAAATTTCAGATTTGTATTAGGCTTTGATGATTTAAATAATTGTTTTAGTGTGAAATAAACTTGTTTATGGATTATTAACATGTATAACAAGCTAAACCTTGTTTTTATGCAAGTTTAAATAAATTTCAGATTGTTAATAAATATTTTTGGAACTATATATGAGAATAAGGTTTTCACTTTCAAAATCAATAAACTTTAATACATAGTACACTAGTATAAGCATGTTTTGAATTGTTGAAAGGTTTTTGGACGAAAAAGAAAATTTTCAGATTATTAAATGAATTAACAAGGCGATTTCCCTGTTTAAAAGAATATATTTCATGATTTAAAACTAGAACTATAGTATAATATTCTTACTATTTAAATGGAGGGTTCTCTAGTGAGGTATAAAAACATGTGTCGAATGGTTTCGATGGCTTGTTAAGCTTCTCAGTATTGTTGTAAATTACGTGCAAAGTGTATTGATTCGAGCTTTGCAAAAATGATTAGGAGAGACTCGTAGAGGGGTCGGAGATTTTTCTGAAGTTATTGGATACTTTTATTCAATTGGCTCAAGGTACGTACTACTTGCGAATCCTTGATGTATATGTTGGCTTAAGGTTTTGAGAACATAGAGGCGTTGGTTAGGAAACTACCATGGAATGTTTAGTCCCGATAAGTCTTATTGTGTATTAAATTTAATTGTGGAATTTGTGGAATGAGGAATTTGGCTATTCAGAGTTTGATATTGAATTGGTTAAGTCAATTGTCTTTAATAAGTTGGTTTTGTCTGTTGAATGGATTAAGGAGTCAAGTGTAACTTGTTCATGGAGTTATTTATAATACATTGAATGAATTAAGTGAGTCAAGTATGATTAAACTTGCTCCATTTGAGGTTATTTATTACTCGTTCATGATATGAGGTAGTGATCGAGTAAAGGGAAGTATTCAGGTCTAATGACGAGGCTTAGTGCTTGTCCAACAGGTTTATTAATTAAAGGAATGGTGTGGAAAAGAATTGCAATGTGGTTTGGTGGCCTTGGTTGAGTCATATGACCTTGTCAAAATAATTAACCAATTAATAATAAAATATGAATGACAATAAAACTCTGGATTTTGTGCACGTTCTAGATATTGACAATCAGGGGTTGGGGTTCGATTTATTCGCTCCTTACTAGGCCGCTCTAGATCACGCGTCTCTTTATATTATATTTAAAAAAAAAAAAAGGATTTATCAAATGGGTTTTATCCAAAATGGGGTTAGTTTGAGATTCTCATCTAACTATGGTGACGGAGTCGCCCCGTCGCCATCTAGTTATTGAAATTTGATGTCTTCCGATCCGGGGAGGCATGGGGAATTGAAACTGTGGCACCTTGATGTGTCTGAATTGAATTGTGGCACCTAGTGTGTCTAGGATTGAAACTGTGGCACCTGGTGTGTCTGGGATTGAAACTAGTGGCACTCGTGTGTCTGCTGGATTTGGACAACCCTTGTCTATGCTTCACAATCATACCAATATAATATTAAATATTGAGTCATGTATTAGGAGTCGAGTAAAGTTGATGTTGCAGGTACAACCTAAGTAACAGGAGCTTTGATGTGATATTTAGGGATGTATTGTATTGGAATTAATGCTAATAAGTAGTGATATTGGTCTGTATTTGGGAATCTGTTGTGATGCGTGTGACGTTGGTAAGTGGTTCATGAAACACACAGTTGGGTTTTCTTTGTTTTTAAGCAGTGTCGTAACTCGGTTACCAGTTTAGGGAGTCATGCTTGTCCGTTTATTTTCTGATTTCGTAATTTGTATGTACTCAGCTTTGCTGATTGTGTGTTTTGTGTTGTTTGTGGTCGTCCACACTTTCTTTCTCTTGGTGGACCTGTGATTATCCTTATTTCACTTGGAAATTATGGGGAGCAGACTTTTTACAGGATTTGCAATCAGATGACTAGCCTTGGATGGTTGGGATGAATGAGAGCCGATCGTGCTTTGATAATTTGATTAATAACGTAGACTTTACATAACGACTTTGCTACTTAGATCCATTTTGTTGTTTTAAAAAGAATTTCATTATGGTTTGCGAATAAGGGCCCTAACGGTTCCAACTTGTCAATCGATTTTATACATTTTCAGGATTTTATAATTTGGTTGAACTATATCCTTTTTTATTTCCGCTGCAAAAGATTGTTTTAGCCTAAACGTTTGAACACGTGGCGGTGACATGCCAATGATTCTCCGTATTTTAGTTTAATTATTTCACAGGTAAAGGTGGAGAATTATTGGGGTGTTACAAGTTCTCTACAGTCTCGGGTGGTGTGTCCGCACTCCCGATGGTATTCACACCATAGATTTTTGTTTCGTCGGTTGGGCGTAGTCCGGACTGGAACGGGCTTTGGTAAGATGTCCAGGGGCTTGATGTCTAAGAATAGATCCCTCCTGTTAGTGTTGTAACGAGGGTCATCCCCTCCATCTCTGAGCTTGGGCTTCTTGCCCTGACTGTGGTCATTTCTGTTATCACTTGCCTTCCTCTTGCCCTCGGATGAGGGCTGATCATCATGCATGTTATTGATTTCTGAGGCCTGAATATACTTCTGAGCCAAAGCCAGAGCCTCTGAGTACTTTGTGATGCCCTCGATGACCAGGTCCTGCTTAAACCGGCTAGGTCTGAGGCCTGACATGAGGGCTGAAAAGGCAACATTGTCTTCCAGATTCGAAATGCCCAGAGATTCGGCATTGAATCGCTTGATGTAACTAGACAGGCCTTCAGTTTTGCCTTGTTTCAAACTTATCAAATGCAAACTAGTTTTCTTATGTCGTTTCCTGGCAATAAATTGTTGTTTGAACAAAGCTTCTAAGACAGTAAAATTTGTAATGCATCCAGATGGCAATTCACTAAACCAAGTGAGAGCAATACCTTTAAGTGTGGTTGGAAAGAACCGACACCATGAAGCCTCACATCCTGTCTGGACGGCCATTTGAGTCTTGAAGGCTGCCATGTGATCTTCGGGGTCATTGGTCCCATCAAAGGTTTCGATCGTTAGCACCTTCACTTTCTTCGGATCTTCTGTATCCATAATCTCCCTGCTGAACGGGGTTTTGTGGACGAGGGTCTGCATCGGCTGTCGAGCCCGAGTGCCCTCTCCTGTCTGTCTGACTAACTGAGAGCGAGAACTGTTTGCATGACCGCGCGACCTGGATGACTGATGCCGGGGTGACCGACTAGCAGCCTCATGTTGGGACCGGCTAGGTCGAGCAGAGGGTCGGCTCGAGTCTCCTCGACGAGGGGAGGCTCGAGGCAGGGCTTCAGCGGCTGCGCCTTGGCTTCGGCGATTGTTGATGATGGTGCGAGCGTCCATGCTGTCTCGCCTCCTTTCTTCAATGATGACCCGCGCATCCAGAGGGGGCCTGTTGGATTGGTTGACCCGAGGGGCGTCATCTCCCCTTCTGGATGGACCAGGATGGGCCTCGCTGGGGGCGTTGCGTTGGGAACGTCCCCGCGAGGGAGAATCGAATCTGAAAGGACCTGGGCGGCGAGGCAGGCCGGGCACAATGCTGAGTGCGTGGCCCGGTGTTGTGCGCTGGCTGACTGTGCGTGGGCTGAGTGTCGCCCCCCGCCCGGGGAGCCTTTTCTAATTGCTTGGTGAGGAGGCTCACCTTCTCGAGCAGGGCATTGAGTTCCTGCCTTGTGACCGGGTCTGTTGGCTGAAGGAAACGAATAGGTGAGGGCCGATTGGTCCTCTCTCCTCCCACCGCGGTACCCGAATCACGCGGAGCGGATGAGGCAGTGTCCTCCGGGGGGTTACCTCCCCGAGTGCCTGATTGATTGATTGCAGGCTGAACATCACGAGCACCGTAACGCGTACTGACCATGGCTTGCTTGTCTTCCCCACAGACGCCGCCAATTTGTTCCTGTTCAAGGAACTTACAAAGAAAACAATGGAATGTTAGGGTGAAAATAATGACTGGGATGACAACTGGCACGTACGTGTCTTCTGTCAACGTCCTGAGAATGGACACCGGTCTCCTCCGGCTAACCTGCAAAACAAGCAAAGGTGACTAACCCGGGGGATCTCCGGGAAAAGCCCCTCTGATGCTTAAGTCAACAAGGAGACCTAACTGAAGGTCAAGTAAGCTAGATATATGCACTAAACTATACTCGGTGGGTTCAGAATTAGATACCTGGAATGGGCTCACCAACTCCTCTTTTATAGGGTTAGGTGAGGAGGCTTATGGCTCTTCTTCCAATGTGGGAATAAGGAAGAATAGCTTTTAGTCAATGTGGGACAAAAGGACTGCACATGTCATAATTCATCCTCTGACACTGTACAAGCCTACCCTACTGGGGTCGCCTTTATTACGTGGGTATGTGGGTCCCACATGCTCAGGTGGGGCCCATCAAATGTCACGTGGTGCCTAGCAACTGGGTAGGGACACCTCCATAAAGAAAAAATATATCATATTTGGCCATATCAAAATAAATGTAACAATTCATAACTTGTGGTTTTAGGTAAACTATTTTTGCCTTCCCTTCCTCCTTTCTCCCCTCACGATGATTATAATAAGTTGTAAAATTCTATAAATTAATTAAGATGTATACTAATATCGATTATTGTACTATATGTTTGCATTGGTTTTAGACTTGTATTTGCTAATTACTATCTTTGCCAGTTGTGTAAACCTCCATCCTACTAATTTCTCTATGTAAACCAACTTATTATTAATGATTTTGGTATTCGCGCAATTTGGTGATATTGTTAAAGAAATCATTTTGGTGTATTTTGTAATTGGTAATAATTTGGTATTCTCTATAAAATTTATTGTCTAAAGGGTATGGGTTGGAGGCAAAGGAAAAGAAGAAGGTCTAAGATTATTGTGGACTTGTAGTTATAGCCCGATTCATAATCTGACCTTGATCCAATTTCTCTCCTCCAACTCCTACCCCCTTCATAGGCATCAAGGGAAGGGAGACTCCTTGAAATTTTCTGAAGGGTTAGAGGGACATTAGATCCCATTAAATTATTTGATGGGTAACTTATGGAAGAATGATTGCCTCCATGATCAAACAATTGAAAATGAAAGTATCTAATTAATAACACATGGTAGACTACGTTAGACTAATCTATTCTAAATTAAACTTGGTTGATAAGACAAGTGTAACTAAAGAAAGTAGTAAAATGCAAAAAAAAATATTTGTTTGATGTTGTTTTGTTGTTATTGTTCCAATCAGTCTTCAGCCTCCTATTTATAGCGTTTCATGAGTGAGATCGTGAGTTAACAGTTTGGTAGATTTTTTAATACAAAGTTATTTGAATTTCATGTGTATGTTTGTTATTTGAGAAATTCCCAATGATAACCATGCGTTTTTTTAATTCCATTGTTAATCACAAAACTTTTTTTAATCCCAAAAATGACCAGTAACCATGAAAATGACAAATTTTGTACTTAAATTCGACAATTTGACCATCAATTATTGGTAAATTATGCATACTTGTGGTAGTTTATGGGGGTGAATTTGAATTTAGGGTTCAAAATGTTGAATTTTAAGTTTTGTAATATATGATTTTAATTAAAGGTTAAACAGTCATTTTTGGGATTAAAAAAGAGTTTATGATTACCTATGTGATTAAAAAAACACATGATTACCATTAGAAATCGGTCTAAACTTGTGGTTACCATTAGAAATATCACTTATTTTTATTTGCGTATACAAAAAAAACATTTACCCATCTCATGCACACATCACGTGCACAAAAGCTCATTTAGTTATGGTTTCATTCCTTTTTAATTCAAAAGATTTTGAGATCGTTTTTTATCTATATTATCCTTATAGGCTTATAGGTCTTTTAACAACAACAAAAAATATTACAAGTGATTAATGAGTTAAATTCATCACATATTATTCGATGACGACGAGAGCATGACCTCGTAACATGCTTCTACAGTTCTAGTCCAACGAATCTTTGTGGGCCCCACAAAATAAGAGAAAGTCAAACAAATGTGACGTTTACACAGACTTGCTTAAGTATAATTAGCTAGAGTTGTGTTGGGTGGTTAATGATATCAAACTCGTTAACCAAAGTTTCGAGACAAAGTTTTGAGGATGAAAAAAATTCTAACGAGAAGGAATAATATTACCCATTGAACTATCGGTGCAAACTCGCACGTGAAATTAATCTATTCACCGAAAGCTATGGGAATTTCTTGCTGTAGCAATACCAAAAAAAGTCATGAATTAGTTGGTTGTACTGGTTAATAGTATCAACTATTATCCTTCGAGTGAAATGATGGAGCAACTCTAAGAGTTATCAACCCTCCAAGGTACAAAGAAATAAAATATTATTATATGTGTTATAAATTAGAAAGAGATGATTTATAAATTAAATAAAATTTTAATATTTTCTTCACCAATAAAAATTTAACATTGAGAGGATTGCCAACCATTAGGTTACTGTATGACTCCCCATCTTTCAATTACTGGGTAATTTACCTGTAATTTACTAGATTCTCATCTCATTATTATTAATCGTGGTCTTCTTTCACTTACATATACATATACTTAAAAAATTGGTAATCTCGTCATATTACATTTGACCGGAAAAGGAACAATTCATTATTAAACATTGACCCAATGCCAATAAATTAAAATTAGGTTTCCAAACTAATAACCAATTTTCAATCCAACAATTATTCAGTTCGTTGTAAATTAGAGTCAAATGCCTTTTTTTTTTTTTTTTTTTTTTTTTACAACGACGAAGATCTCAGAGTTAATCTCATCGATTGGATCTCCTATGTAGGACGTACTCCGTACATTATAAACACTAAAACAGTGGAAACTAGCTAAAAGATCCTTAATACATTTGCAGAACATCCAAAGAGAGCGGTTCTTAACATCGCTCATTAGAAGATTAGTAGCCATCTTGTGAGTCGTGATTAACTCGATGTGTGTAGTTTCTTCTGCCTCATGCATTCATTGAGCATTTCCATTAACCCCAATGCTAAAGCTTTATCCCTATTTTTGGTGAAGAACCAAGCTTCCCGTGTCTCCTCAGCGCTGTTCCCTGACTCCAGGTACCATGAAAAGAGAGTACGATGATCTCCGT
>SNQN01010833.1:0-20707 GCA_008642245.1 Bassia scoparia | reverse complement strand
TTTCAAAACCAGAGAGGTTTTAGAAGCATGCAAAGCTACCAAGGGCAAATCGCATTATCTTTCTTTTTGTTTTGGGGCCTCGGATTTGCATCGGACAAAACTTCGCAATGACCGAAGCTAAAATGCATGTCGTCGATTACTGCAGAGTTCTCTCGTTTGAGCTTCACTGTCCTACACCCATGCTCCTACGACGGTATAACTCTGCACCTCAACACGTGCTCATGTGTTTTACATCGGCTTCAAGGATACAGTAGTAAAATTCTTGAATAGTTTCTGACACATATAGTAGTACAGTATATTAGATGTTTAATACTTTGTTTGAATTATATTGTGTACTGCTTAATTCATACTTATTAGCTCGTAATTACAGTAGAACTACAATGTTGAAACAGGATATTGTGGATTCTGTAATAGATGTAATTACATAACATGCAAAATAAAGTTTCATATACAGTAAAAATTAATATGAAAAAAGAGCCAAGAAAATAGTGTTATGAGTATATTCTTATCATTACTATATCACCATACTGCATAAATTTCGTTACACTATTAAATTTACATGAAACTTTGCTAATAACTTCCCAAATAAAAAAAAAAAGTTCTAATAAACAACGAGATTTGTTAGTTTTAATACGTTCGTTGTACGACCATCGAAGTCACCTCATATGTTCTGCTTCTCGACTAATTTTTTGTGATTTGATATAAATATAGACAAGCGGAAACATCCAAAAACATTTCTAATAATTTTTTAAATTATTAGTCCGAACAACTATTTTCACAACTGAGATTGGATTTAATTTGACCTCTGAGACGAACATTCTAGCCCACTGTCTCATATTTTGCTTAAATTTTCTCCACAAACTGAGTATCACATATATGATGACCCCTAACGAAACTAGTTTGGTTCAGGTAAACCAATATACCGTGTGATATCTGATATACTCCATATCAATATTCGTACCCGATCAGTATCCCATGCATGAAGTTTGCAACCTACATGACAGAACAGTTTGGACTTTGGAATTCTGGATAATCTGAATCAAAGCTCAAAGTCCAAAATTGACACTACTTATGGAGAAGATTAATAAAATTAAAAGTTAAAAATAAAAAAAAAAAAAATAAAATTAGCCATATTTTAACGTTGAATGTGATAGCACGTAGTCGTTTAGTTGCATTGTTTTATCAAACTTTCTTGTCAGCTTTCTTTCATAGTAAAAAATTAGCACAGGTGCTAACAGATTAGGTCAGGTCAGGTCGGTCGATTATGGAACGGGTTGCACTAGCTGTCAATTTGGTTATCAACTGTTAAATTTAACTAATTAACTGCATATATAAACTGATTAAACTGAACTGAAATGAACGCTAACGAACTTAACTCAACTGAGTCAAACTGAAACTGAATTTAACTGATAAGATTAAAACTGAAACTGAAATTGTAACGAACTAACAAACTGAAATTGAAATTAACTGTCTTGAACTGAAATTAAACTGTTAAATAAACTGAAACTGAAATTAACTGAACTAACTAACTGAACTGAAATAACTGAACTGAAATTAACTGACTGAACTAACTGAAAAAACTGAAACTTACTGAACTGAGATTAACTGAAACTGAACTTAACTAAACCGTAATCAACTGAAAACTGAACTGAGATTAATGAACTGAAACTTAATGAACTGTAATCAACTGAACTTGAACTAACTTGAAAACTAAATAAAACTAACTGAACCTAATAAAGTAATAAACTAAAACACTAAAATAGACTAAAACTGAACTAACGATAAACTGACCTAAACAAAATGAAACTAAATTTAATTGAATAAAACTAAGATAACCAAATTAAATTAATTAGATTTACACTTTATTAATTAGATAATTTTACAACTGATTAATATATTTAAGAATAAGATTGTTGAGATTTTGAGATAGACATATTTTAATTGTTTTGAGGGGGATGTGAGATTATGAGATAGATCAATTAATGATAAATAAAGTAATGAATTTGATTATGAGGATAATGATTAAGTTAATGGTAATAACTAATGACACATTTAAAATATGATTAAAATATATATGATTACTCTATATTGCGTAATACATATTTCCATTGTATGTCTTATAACACTTTGATGAATCAATTATTAAATTTGCTCATACTATGAACAAGTATATTAAGTATGTTGTTCAAGTGATAAATATATATAAGTATATGTTGTTGCAAGTTGCAACTGTAAAGTTGCCAACCTACATCCAACTTTTATGCTACAAGTTAAAGTCATTACACACTAGAGAGTTAAAAGATCCAAAAAAAAGGGCACAAAACTTTTACGCTTACAAATATTACATCTTCAAATTAAAAATTAAATCTCAATTATAAATGTCCAGAAACTGAACTGTTTGTCTGAGCCTTGCTACAATGCAGTTCAAGTAATATTTCCGCAATATCGAGTTCCTACACATGCCAAAAAACAATAAAATGTGAAACAAGAGGAAATAAAAGACCCACAACAAATAATGGGACTAACTTTGCTACATGTACTGTACTGTGACACGCAACATTATAGAAGAATGAAGTATGATTTTTCTCGTTTAAAATGCTGGACAGATTTTGCAAAAAAAAAAAAAAAAAATAGATAATAGAAGAGTGATGAGTGTTTCTAAATGAGGCTCTCAATCAGATAACAAAAACCAAGCCATAAGCTACAAATGCCAACAAAAATAGGATGAAAACTGACCTAAGATAACCAGTTATAGCGTGGATCCTTCTCTTTGATTTTCCGCGTGTCAACCCTGGAAATTGAAGAACATCAACACACTTAATCAGGTCGGTTTGGAATTAGGAAATTAACGGGATTGAGTAAAAAATTAAATCTCAAATTTTAACCAACAAAGGGCAATTAGACTTGAATGAGTTCTCGCGTCTGATCATAAAAAATTTTTATCCAATAAACCCTCCCAGTATTGAAACTACGTTATTTTAAACTCCAAATATTCAATTTCCCAAACCCTTAGAAAGTAAACTAGAAAACGCAATATAGTTTAACAGCTTTAAAAACTATCCTATTCATATTCTGTTATTAAACTCAAGTAAATCAAACCGAATTTAGCTAGATCATCTCATAACAGTACTTTATTATAATACAGCAACATAATCACATTCGATATTAGGAAAATCCAAAGAATAATAATAATATAAAAATTACCTATTAATTCATGAAACCTGCTAAAGGGTATGACTTTGATGATGATTATGAGCACTTCAACAGGAAACTTAAGTGGTAATTCGATGTTAAACCACTCACATCAAATGTTGACCCCTCTTTCACTGCAAATCTTCTTCAAACTGACCTCAGCTAACCTTCCACCATCAACATAATACCAAAGAAGAGAAAAAAAAAAGCTGAGTAGTTTGCCACTAAACAACTGACTAATTTCCAACGAGCAATGAAACTAATACAAGCTCTAAGGACATAGGGGAAAATACATAATCAAGAACAGACATGGCCTTTTCTACTGGTATACCAAATCAACAAACTAACAGTTCCGACATACACATCCTTAACCAATCAATTCAGTAACCAGCGTATAACATGGAAATAATTAGGGAGGCTAATCTTAACATAAACAGGAAAATAATCTCCAATAATACACATCTTAACCAATCTAATTCAGTAAACCTAAAAATCAACCCAGATCTAAGGTAAAACTTAAAATACCCAGCATATAATTCTACAAAATTCGCAACAATTATAATCAAAACAAAAATACAGCCCACAAATCACAACGCATAAAAAAAACTGCCAAAAAAAATCAAAAATACACGAAATGAAAGCGTAATTAAACCCAAAAAAACAATCCAGAAAACGGGCAAAAAATTGTTGAACCATAACAAAGCGAGAAGCTGGAATTACCTCAATTTCACAATATTCAAAATGTTGATGGATCTGAAGGCAGAAATGCTTGTTGAAAACGAGCAAAATTAAGTAAACATTTTTCAATTTGTTGTTATATTTTTAAATAGAAAAGGAAAAAGGGAAGAGAAAGAAGAGATAGAAGGAAAAAGGTCCGGAAGATGAGATGAGTAGTGGTGGAGGAAAGAAGAGAGTGAAAATGAGGAAAAGAGGGTTATTAGGTTTGGGGTTAATATGTGCGGTCCTTCGCGCCATCACCCCAATATCGGGGATGGTGTTGTGTATGCAGGGTCCATAACACAACCATAGCACCACAAGGGATGGACAGGTTTCCTAGCTTCATGTCGCGATCATATACTTTACGAGAGGTTGAAACTACAGAAGGGTACAACCTCAGCACCTCATATAGTATCATTGTTACCTAAAACCATTTCAAACAGATGTAATTCAATGATTAAAGACTACATTATTAAGTCAAGTAAGGATTAAAAAAAGATGTATGTGTTAGACTACTCAATTCATGTTATTGTTGCAGTGTTGATATAATTATTACGCGAAAAAAATTGAAGGACTTACTGTCTTCAAACGGCTTAACCCATCAAAGTCTGGTTGATTTTTTCCAAACGTAGCAAGTACTTCTTCTCGCGCTCTTGCTTGCCAATCTTGGTGCTTGCTCAGCAAAATCATTGTCCATACTAGCAGCACCGAGGTGGTCTCTTGCCCCGCGAAGTAGAACAACTTACATTCGTCAATCAAATCCTGGAAATTCATTGCTAGTTGTTGCTTCTCAATTCTGACTGTTCCAAGATTTTGAGAAGCCTTGATGTTGGAGTCCAACAATAAACCCAACAAGTTGTCTGTAACAACTTCTCCGRCCTCCATTGCCTTCTTCCTTCGGTCGATAACTTCTGTCAGTAAATGCTGTAATTCTGAGTTCAGTTCTTTCATCCTCCTGTTGGTTTTTGTTGGAACAAACCTGTAATGTATTTGGTGTAGGAAATATAAGGTATATCAAGACTACAATAAAATGTGTGATTGAGAAATCACTTAGAAGGATTGAAGAAGAAATTGGTATGTGATGCCATGGTTTAAAACCATTGCCTTAAAAACGAGATTCGGCCCGTCCACGAACGTTATGGCCGATTCGTTCCCCAAGGTTTACATCACTCCCACATACTCATGTACTTGAGTGTGAGGGATTGGAGTCACACAAGCCCTTGCCCAAGACTCAAGAGAAGATGAAATCTTTTCGGTGGATGGATGATTAATTCTATATGATACTTATAACTAAATACTACATATTTATATAAGAGATATTATAAGCAAATATTCAATCACAATAATAATCGACCGTTACAAATTCATTAATTTGTAACATCTAATATTAATGTGGAATAATTCTCTAGCTCATAAACATCATCTTAATAAACATGATAATTAGTCACATAATGTCCATAACCACCAAAAGAGAATCCCAAGAGAAAGTCATAAATAGGAATTTAATATGGCCTTAAAACCATTTTTCCAACAATCCCCCACAAATGGGTTTCAAGGGAAATAAATCTTGAGCAAGGGAAGAGTTAAACACTTAACGCTTGATATAATTGAATCTAACGTTTAGTGAAATGAGGCAACAACTTACAAGCTCTAGGAGTGAACGAATCTTGAGCTCCCAAAACTCTTGATCAAAGAGTGAATGAATCTTGAACTCTAAGATTTAAGTTGAGACCCCCACAACACATGTTTAACTCTCAATATTGTATGTACTCCGCAAATAAATTACAATGCGCTTTTAATATGGTCATGCGCCCAACCTTGGGTCTCATGAGTGCTCTAGAGAAATCGCCCAAATTTCTCATAGAAGTTGACCAAATCTTCACACTCACGTAGGTGAATCTATTAGTGTATCACAACCACACTAAAATCTAAGAATCATTGGGTTAAGAAAGTTCCACATAACTTATCAAATGCTTTGCATTAGCACTCCCACAACGATAATAGATTCATTAAGAGCAATATAGCTCAACCTCACAAAATAAGCGATCATTCCATCAAGTCCGTCTCATATAAGACCACCCATATCCTGGGCTATGGAATCATCATACAACGGTGGCTCTCTCAAGTGCGTCTCAAATATCACCTACCACAAAGGTATTAGATCCATTAAGAGTCTAAAGACTCAACCTCATAAGCATTACAATGTATGTATGCCATAGGGATAGGTAATGTAATATTTATTACCAACAAATGGGCTCAAAGCCTATCCTCCTCGACATTTTCACAATGATCAAGGATCATAAAAAGTCTCAACCAAACTTCTATTTGCACGTCATCTTTGTTGTCAAATTTTTCTATTAGAAAAATAATATCACAAACAAAGACATTAGAATATATATACATATACTCTTCACAAAGCACACGTGACAAAAGAATTAGTCATATTTCATTTTCTTGTTCTCCACATTTAAGAACAAATAATTCATGGGACAAATGAACAACACAAGATTTTAGATCATTATCTAAATGATGATCCTTGAAAAATATAACATAGCCACTTGAGTAATTTATTATCTCATCACCATCAAGTAAAAAGTATATTTTGCACTCAATATTCAAAAACAAATAACTTTTGAAACTATTGCAAATCAACAAACTTTTTACGTGATAAAATATTAAAACATGATTTTCACCAACCTCTTTGTGAAAAATCACTACACAACATAACATAACAAATTCTCATATAAATGCTATGTGAATCATTATGGAACTCATAACTCATTCAAAGTCATTTTAGCATATTCACTCAAATAATCAAATACTCTATTGAGTTCTTTAAAAAGAATATTCATGCTAAAATGTATTTCACATAAATAAATTGACTTTGAATTCTCAACAATAACTTCTCCAAATAATGAAAATGACATTACTATGAAAAACCCAATATTGTTTTTCCAAAACATGTCAAACATACACTATATATTTCGAGAAGAATATTTGGTCTATTTATATCTCACTACCATTCATTTGGACTTTTAATCAAATCAAACTTTTAAGTCCAACAATTATAATATCGAAATATTATTTATTTCCCCCACATTGGACGAAAAAGTTAAATAAAAAACCTTGGTAAGGTATTTAAATATTATACTCATAGACCAAAAAATATTTATCCTTTAAGGAAATGTACCAAAAACAAGTAGTCAAATTTCTTTAAATCTCCAAATGTCACACATATTCACGTACGTACGATTAATGCAAACTCTACATTAGAGGCAAAAAATAGTGTGAACCAAATAATTATGGGGAGATAAAGGGTGTCACATACACTTCATAAATTTGACAACACATGCTCTTAAAGGTAGTACAACAAATTGTTTAATACTCATCAAGAATTTGAACCACAAAAATAACTCATTACAATTATAAATTGTAACGTTAAAAATTTATGTGGAATAAACACTATGTAACGACATAAAGAGAGAGAGAATATGAAACATATTTCAAGGAACTCAAAAATAGCTCATTGCTAGTCTCAAACACTAACTCGCCCCCACATTGCACACATTAGCAATTACAAGTATTATTCATCAAATACTAAATTATGGGGCACATAAACAATATCATGTAACGTGTTAGAATTTGACAATAAATAAATTAAAGAGAAAACTTCCCAATTATGTCGTGGTTGGTTTAGTGAACCATATATTGTACTTGATCACTTTTCTCCTCACCATCTTTGCTCTTTAAAAGCCCTTTGACAATTATTTGTTGTCAAACATCAAATATTTCCTCCAATAGCTTTAAATCTTTCAAGTGTAACACGTTAATTAAACAATTAACATGCACAAAACAATATATTAAAGCTACATTAATAGATTTGTCATAAGTCAATAATGGCTTCACAAAAACCACGGTTTAAAATACACATACCATAGATATTAGCATGTATGAAATGACCAAATACCTTGTTAAACCAATAACAAATCAGAGGAAATATAAGGAAATGATTAGGAATTTTTAGCCTTTTATAATTGCTGATGAAATTTTCGATGGCCTAATTCGATCCTTCACGGGGCTCCAAGCCAAAATCCTCCTTAATTGGCCAAAGTTCTCACCCTTCATCATACACATTGTCATTATATTCAAAAGAATTAATAATTAAGTAATGACAAGTTTAGAAATAACCTCCCTTGACATATATTATATATATCAAGAAATGAGAATCATCATCCCATGCATTATATTCAAAAGAATTAATAATTAAGTAATGACAAGTTTAGAAATAACCTCCCTTGACATATATTATATATATCAAGAAATGAGAATCATCATCCCATCATGGCATGACCTTCAATTTTCTCCATCCATTCTTGGCTAATAAGAATAATCACGTGCTACTTCACAACTTGATATACTAGAATCTCGTTTTTAAATTGTAGGAAATATAAGGTATATCAAGACTACAATAAAATGTGTGATGGAGAAATCACTTAGAAGGATTGAAGAAGAAATTGGTATGTGATGCCATGGTTTAAAACCATTGCCTTAAAAACGAGATTCGGCCCGTCCACGGTACAAAACGTTATGGCTGATTCGTTCCTCAAGGTTTACATCACTCCCACATACTCATGTACTTGAGTGTGAGGGATTGGAGTCACACAAGCCCTTGCCCAAGACTCAAGAGAAGATGAAATCTTTTAGGTGGATGGATGATTAATTCTATATGATACTTATAACTAAAGACTACATATTTATATAAGAGATATTATAAGCAAATATTCAATCACAATAATAATCGACCGTTACAAATTCATTAATTTGTAACATCTAATATTAATGTGGAATAATTCTCTAGCTCATAAACATCATCTTAATAAACATGATAATTAGTCACATAATGTCCATAACCACCAAAAGAGAATCCCAAGAGAAAGTCATAAATAGGAATTTAATATGGCCTTAAAACCATTTTTCACACATTTGGATATTATTACCAAGGGAAATTGGCCAGAAATTGCACTAAAATCAACCACTCTGTAAACTATTTAGCTAACATGTGTTGCTTCTCTCTGAATAGGTCTAGTGTGTTATTCAGTCTCCTGATTGTAATACGTCTTATGCATTAAGCAACAATTTAACGAAACATTGATAATCCGAGATACAAATTTTCAAATGATAATTTACAAGTATAACATAACTTGTTACCTTCATCCAGGGATAAAAGCTGTTTGGACAAGGCGCATAGTGAGCCCTGTCTATTCCTTCAAAAGTTCAAATATCATCCTCCCCTCTTCGTAGCTACTACCAAATGCAGTGCGAGATATAGCATCAGCAGATAGGCTTGTAAGGTATGGAAACACATTTACCTCAGAGGAACCTGTTTCGGATACTATCTTATCCCATTTGCTGATCAGTTCCCTTGCACTGTCCCCAAATGCCGGAAGCATTAGCTTCACAGAACAAAGAACGCGACATATAGTCTAAAATCACCTGTATTATGAAACCACCACAGACTGTATACTTGTATCAGCAACTTACTACATACCTTGAGCTTTTGTCAAATTAGGGAGAAGAATACTGTGTTTTATTAGTGAATGCACAAAGATATATATATATACAACCTAATTAAACAATTAGGGCTCGGATCGTAAATCGGCCCAAGTACTATATACAATATTATCGGGCTCAACACCCCCCCTCAAGTTGGAGCATGCAAATTACAAATGCCCAACTTGCCAAGGAGATGCAAAAACTGTTGCTTATTCAAAGCCTTAGTGAAAATATCCGCCAATTGATACGTCGTGTGCACATATGACGGATTTATAGTGCCATCCTGAATCGCATCACGAAGATAGTAACAATCAATTTCAATGTGCTTAGTACGCTCATGAAAAACCGGGTTGCGTGCAATGTACAATGCAGATTGGCTGTCACAAAACAAACTCATGGCACGAGGATTACCAACACCCAAACTCTGCAGAAGAGCCTTTAACCACTTCAATTCATCAGTGGTCTTAGACATAGAGCAAAACTCAGCCTCAACAGAAGACTTAGCCACAGTATCCTGTTTCTTTGCTTTCTAAGAAATAGGCGAAGCACCAAGAAAGACTAGCCATCCAAAAATAGACCGTCGAGTTAACGGACAACTAGCCCAATCCGAGTCACACCAGCCAGTAAGATGAAGATCACAATCAGAACGCAAAAGAATACCCTGACCAGGACAACCCTTCAAGTAACGCACTGTGCGAAGAGCAGCCTCCCAATGATCCTGACGAGGCTGATGCATAAACTGAGACAAGATATGAACCGCATAAGCCAAATCAGGCCTAGTGAAGGAGAGATATAATAGACGACCCACAAGACGGCGATACATCTCAGGATTAGAAAGGAGAGAGGACTCAGATTTAGCCAAGGTATGATTCTACTCAATAGGAGTCCCAGCAGGACGAGACCCTAACAAGTCAGTCTCTGCAATAATTTTTATACCTGGAATTTGCATGGTCAAAGCCTCCTCAATCGTGACAAGTGGCCTGTACATATACCAGGGTAGGTGTCTTGCATGCACCCAACTTTGACTAGTTGGTTGGCAGTTTTGACTCCTTTTAGCCCATGGCATTTTTCCTTTAATTAGGCCCATTGGATCAATTGGTACGAATTAGACCTACTGGATTTAGTTAACATGGGCCTTGGTGGCTATTGGGCCTGGTGGCTCAATGGGTACCAACAACCTTGATTATGCTAATGGTAAGAAACTCACATCAACATTGAAGTAATAAATAAAGAAAACAACAAACATATAGCAACTAATTCAAATAGAAAGAATTTGGTTCGTGAAAAATCCTTCAAAAATCACTTAAAGCATATAAAATGATCAAGGAGACCAACTTTAATTTGTATTAATTATATTTAGTGATACAAGATGTTGGTACAATATGTGGTACTGCTGACGTGGCAGTGGCCAACGAGCCGGTGTTGGTGAAGATGGACCTGGTCTGCAATCCTGGTACCTACAAAACACGGTTGGACTACCCTGGGGCAACCCAGGAACAGCCCCTTCGATGGAGGTGTCAGTATTTACCAGGGTAATCAATATTTAGAGAGAGAATGTAGGTAGTGTTTGTTCGTATGAACTTACCAGCCCTTGGGGCCTCAAGCCTGCTTTTTATACCTGGAATTTGCATGGTCAAGGCTTCCTTAAAGTGACAAGTGGCGTATACAGATACCAGGGTAGGTGTCCTACATGCACCCAACTTTTGACTAGTGGGTTGGTAGCTTTGACTCCTTTTAGCCCATGGCATTTTCCCTTTAATAAGGCCCGTTGGACCAACTAGCACGAATTGGGCCTATTGGATTTAGTTAGCATGGGCCCTGGTGGCTATTGGGCCTGGTGGCTCAATGGGTACCAACAACTAGCCCCCATCCAGGCCTGGTTAAGTCAGAAAGATTTTACCAGGTCCTGGATTTAATAATTTATTGAACCACGTCAGCTCGTTTTTTACCAGGGGTGGTGCCCCTGGTTTAATTTATGAACCCTTTTTGAGGCCATGTAACTTTTCCAATTTACCAGGCCAGCTTTGACTAAAGGAGCAGTTTTAATTCGTGGTAGTTCGTTTCAGAACTTTTCGGCCACGTTATGATTACGCACCAATAAATGGGCGGTTTAATGTGAAGGTGTGCTGATGTGACGGTTACTTCCCCTATATTTATGGGGAGTCACCTCCATCAGTTCACTTTTAAATTCACTTCTTTCAAGCTTTCAACCATTTCAAAAAAGTGCAAAAGGCAAGCCAAAACAAAAACTCTCTCCCTCTTTGAAGCATTCCCAGAACAACAGAGTTTTCGACTCGCTTTCCTGGTGATTGCAGCCCCTGTTCGTGACAAGCTTGTTGGGGGTTCGCCTTCTTGTTTTCGACTAAGCAGCATTGTCTCAGTCTTCCAATTAAACAGGTAATTTCTCTTCCCCTTCCTTGCTTGAATTCAACATGTATGCATTCCAGTTAATAGCTTTCCCCTGGTTCTGTCTAGAGTAGTTTGTGATTTTGTTTTGTTTTTTCCCTTTTTGCGCTCTTTGGGTTTGTGGTTGGAATAAGTTAGAATGTCAGAGGAATACAGTGATTCTCAAAATAAATCCGAGGGTTCAATTGCCCTTACTGACGAAGAACCCAGCGAAGACTCACAACCTTTGATTAGACGTTCTAGGGGTCAATCTGGTAGGAGTGTGACCTCCAGACCTAGCCTCTTAGAGCCTGCATCAGTCAGGCCTAGTAGCAGCACTCCGTCCACTACCAGGGGGACTGGAACAGTAAGTGGTTCCAGCATTCCTCGTAGGCTTCAAGATTTACAGGTTGAGTGGGCTGTTTCTAACGGCCTAAAGGAGGAGGTAGACAGGTGCATTGCTACCCTTGTCCAGGAAGACGAACAGGCTGGGACCTCGGAGGATAGGTGGTCCAGGGCTCGTGACAAAGCCCCCAAGGATGAGAGGGGGAACTTCAGGAGTACCAGATATCTGGACCCTGATAACCACCACTGGACATCCGTCAGGTGGGCTGATGTTAAGGAAAATGATGGCCCTGCTCACTTTGCCCTGGACCCTGATTTTCTGCAGAGAGCTTACGCTAAAAGATTTGACATTAGGGCTGGAGAATTGTACGGTTTTTGCTCCAGCTTTGGATACTGGTTCGAGGTCCCCAATCCTTTAGACAGGGCCTACTCACCACCGAGGTTCAGAATTCCTATTTACATTGCCCACCTTGAATTAGGAGTCAGATTTCCATTACACCCCTTCCTGGTTGAATTGTTCGAGATGTGGGGCATTAGCTTGTCCCAACTAGCTCCTAGTGCAGTGCAGAGAATTATAAGTTTCATCTGGGTCTGCACGTTTCTGGAATTGGAGATGTCAATCAGGGTGTTCAGAACTTTGTTCTGGCTAAAGGCATACAGGGGGACTCAGATCAAGACTGGCTGGTATTCTCTGGAGGTTGGGAAGGGTGGCAATGATACCTACGCGACCTCCTATCCTCTGGTTGGTGGTTTAAAGAAGTGGACACAGCAATGGCTGTGGTTGAGGGTTCCTTTGCACGAGAAGCACCCTTACCTGTACCAGGCCAGAACTGAGTTCACCAGGAACAAGGCTCTTGAGAGGAAGGCCCTTTCCCCAGCTGCCTCACTACTGACAAGGAGAAGGCCACCTTCGAGTGGTTTCAAGCTTTTGGGGCCAGGTCAAAGGGTAGGAGCCCCACCCCAAAACACTGGTTACCCCATTTTGACCTGTTGAAGGTGGAGCTTTACCTGGCAGCTGGTGGGTTAAGCAGAAGTGTGTCCAGAAGTAAGTCCAGTTGTACTGAAGTCTTTGTAACCCTTTCACTTTTCTCATGCACATTTACATTTCTTTTTACAAACTGATTTTTGGCTTAGTAACACTAACCATGTTTCTTGTGTTTCTTGTGCAGTGGAAGCTTTGGGAAACATTGACTGGTCAGTTCTGAACTTGAAGAGGACTCCATCTGGTAGCATTTCTATCCTGTCCTCAGAGTCTGGTGTCTTGAGGGATCAGATTGTGACCCTTGACAACCTGGTGATTGACGAGGAAGTATTTGGCCAGCTGGTGAGGAGCAAACCTATTGATCCCTGGACCTCAGAGAATTTTGACCAACCACCAGTTACTATGTCAAGCAGTACTTCAGGAGCTGGTCAGGATCTATCCCAAGCTGCTGGTGCCTCCCAAGGGGCATCAGAGGAGAGAAGCACAAGGGCTGACATTTCCAGCACTCCCCAGGCTGAGAGGAGACCAAGAGCTCCAACTCCCACTGGGAGTGGAGGGAGGTCTTCATCTGGCTCAGCCTTCAGGTCTACCAGAAGCAGGCTCAGGATGCCTGATTTTGGAGCTCTCCGAAGTACCATCTCTCCACCACCTGCAGGAAGGAGCCCCTCTCCCATTGAAGGGGGCAGGATTGTCTACAGGGGTGGTGTGTCTATGGTAGTTTCAGCTGGTCGTGGTCAAGGCTTAGGTGGTCAGCCCTCCCAGTCACAGGTGGCTCCCTCTGGAGACAAGGATAAGAGGAAGGTTGATGAGGTTGTGTCTGTCGACAGTGATGAGGAGGAAGAGGCCAAGAAAAGGAAGACACAGGAAGACATAGGCCTCCAGGTTGCCACTGAAATCCAAATGGCTGAATGGAGTTCAGGTGGTGGTGACCTACAAGATCCAGTCTGGACTGGTATCCCTTCCTCCCGAGTCATCTCCTCATCTGACCAGGCAGCCATGGGCCTTCCTTCTCTGCAGACCTCAGCTTTCCCTTCAACTTCAACCTTTTCAGCATCTACTACTTCAGTATCAGCAGCAACAGCAACTATTTCAGCAACAACAACAACACCTTCAGCAACAACAACAATACCTTCAGCAACAACAACAACAGCAGCAGCTACAGCAACAGCAGCAACAGCAGCTACTTCAACTTCAACAGCATGGTCCACCATTCCAGCCTCTCCTACATCTGGGCCTCATTATGGTGGTGCCCTGGTTCCTTATGCAGTAAAATCTGCCTTTGGGGAGACCAGAACTTATCCCAACAGGGGCCTCTCTGGTCCCAACATTGAGGAAAAAAGCCTGGTTGCCAGGAACTTGCTTTTCCATGCAGTCTCTCCCTATGATGCCCCTATCATGGATGGTGATAGGGTAGCAAACCACCTCTTCGAGTACTACCTGGTTCAGGTAATTTGTTCCCTCCCTTTCAGTCAATATCCTTTTGTTCCTTTGTATTATTTGCACTGCTATATTTACTTACACTGGAATGTGCTTTTATGCAGACTGTCAAATATGGGCTCATCACTTCACTGATCTATGAGGCTGTTGCCCACTCCTGCTCCTGCCTTTCAGATAGGAATAAGCAGATAGAGGGCAGGCAGCTGGCCCTAGAACAGGATTATGACAGCATGAGAAGGGCCTCTCATGCAGAGGCGGAGAGAGTGCAGGGTGAGCTAAGAGCTGCCCAGGAGACCATCTCAAGGCTGGTGGATGAAAAGAAAGACCTGGCTGAGGCCAGGGACAGAGCTCAGAGGAACAAAGAGTTGGCAGAACAGAGAGCCTCAAGCCTTGCTGATGATGTGACCTTTAGGGACACAAAAATCAGTGAGCTCAATGAAGCTAAGAAGACTCTGGAGAACTCCTTGTCCTTGGAAAAAGCCAGCCTAAAGGGGATGGACATGCTGGTGAAGAAGTTGAACGAGGAGTTGGGCACACTGAGGAATGAAAAGCTAAAGATTCAGGAGGATCTCACCAACCACTTCTACTACACCTGGTTGGTTAGCTTCAGGTGTGCCAGGCATGTGGACCCTAACCTGGACTGGTCCAAGGTAGAGGAAGCTCTGGAAGCTGGGATTGGTGAGATTAGCCCCCCTGGTGAAGTGTTACCACCAGTGCTTGCTGACTTCTTCAACCCAAGCTCTGAAGACCAGATGACAGTCCAAACAGAGGCAGTGGGTAATGTGGAAGTGCAACTGGAAACAGGTATGAAAAGTCTTATTTCTATTGATACACCTGACCTGAATACTAATAATAACCATAGGGTATAATTATATTCCAGGTGATGCTAATGACCCTGCCATTGAGCCAGAAACTGAGCAGATGACTGTCAGCCCTGCCGAGGCTCTACCAAAGGAAGGTCTTCCACCAGCACAGAGCACTAACCAGGAAGGCCCAGTAGTGGGTGACACTGGTGACAAAGAGGTAGAGCAGAGTGCCAATGAGGGGACTATACCTGAAATGGCTGTCCAGCTCGGAGATGACCAGGGAGCCCTTCACCAGGAGGGAGAGAGTGCAGGTGGACTTGAAAAAGATGGTGATGCAGCTGAGGAGTCCCAGCTGAATGCTCCTGCATAGGAACTCGGGTGGCTACCTGGTGAAATGGAGGCTTCATCCAGTGGAAGCTCTCCTGATCTGGCTCCTTGATATGCTCAATTGCTCTGCCTCCTCCTCTGTTTCTTAGCTTCTTTAAACCAAAAACAATTTGATTTGCTTTGAACTATTTTGTTAACTTTGAACAATTTGTTTCATGCTTGTTATTTGCAAGAACAATTTGGCTACTGGCCCATGTAAGGGCCCTCTTTTTGGAGCCTAAGCCAGGCAGCCACCAGCTTATGTAACAATTTGCCCCTAAGGGCAGTACTGCTCATGCATGCTTTTGGTATGACTTATATATGTATGCTTTTAGGCTTATATATGTACATGTTTCAAATGTCCACATGTTTCAAATGTCCACATAATGCCCATAGAATTCGTAAATTCCTGGTATTTATATTATATGGCATTATTTAACACATAAATAGGAAATTTTTGACCAGGTGATGAATACCAGGGGTAGTAGTTGTTCCCCCCCCTGGACTTATATGAATTTAAATTGGTAGATAAATTCAAATAAGTCATTAGGTTGGTGTAAAACTCCTGAAGAAAAGCAAAAATTTTATAGGTAACTGTTGCATAATGTTAATGGTTAAAAGATGTTGTTTAAAACAAAAAATGCATATTTTTAGTTTAATCCTTACCAGGGGTACTACTTGTCCCCCCCAAGACTTATATGATTAAATTATTTAGGTATAATTTAACCATATAAGCTCTTGTTTGGGATTACTTAACTATGCAACCATTAAATATTATGCAAATTTACCTGGAGGATGACTCCTTATATATTTTTGCAATGAACGAACCAAAAGACATAATCTAATGGTACCTTCCTTTTTAGACACATGTCAGGGTACTACCAGGTGGCATAACCTACCTGGCACCTATTTGTAACAAAATAGGGTTTTAACTTAGATGACATAGTCATGCTAATACCTTATCTCATAAAGATTAGGGTTTTAACCAGATGGCTCTTCACCAATCTAGTACCTATCTCTGTATAAAGAGAAGGATTTTTACCAGGTGGCTCTTCACCAGCCTGGTACCTATCTCTGTAGAAAGAGTAGGATTTTTTACCAGGTGGCTCTTCACCAGCCTGGTACCTATCTCTGTAGAAAGAGTAGGATTTTTTACCAGGTGGCTCTTCACCAGCCTGGTACCTATCTCTGTTGAAAGAGTAAGATTTTTACCAGGTGGCTCTTCACCAGCCTGGTACCTATCTCTGTAGAAAGAGTAGGATTTTTATGTATTTTCCTCAGAGAGGTAAGATATTTACATCCTAAAGAGACAATTATTATACAAAAATATATATGCTAGATAATTTATCTACCAGGGAGCAAAAATGCCTCCTTATATATATATATATATATGTACATTGTTTACAATGGTTATTTCACCTACTTTTAACAAAATGCTCTATGTATTACAAGACCTGCAAGTCTAAGCATAATACCTCCTGAGTTGATCTGAATTCCATATACTTGGCAATTCAGTGCCATCTAGCTCCATCAGCCTGTAAGTTCCAGGCATGCTTTGGGAATGAATCTGATAAGGTCCCTCCCAGGTGGCAGAAAGCTTGCCATGAATTCCTGCCTTCTGAACTGCTGCTGACTTCCTTAGGACTAGATCTCCTACTGCAAGAGGTCGTTGCCTGACTCGTCTGTTGTAATACTTGGCTATCCTTTGCATATAGGCTGCATGTCTGGTTGCTGCATCCTCCCTCAGCTCTTCTACCAGGTCGAGGCATTCTGACAAGACTTGCTCGTTTTGAGGCTGGCTATACTGTGAGAGTCTGAGAGATGTGGAACCGACTTCAATAGGAATCAGAGCTTCCGTTCCATATACCAGGGTGTAAGGTGAATGACCAGTGGATCTTTTAACTGTGGTTCTCAGTGACCAAAGTACACTTGGTAATTTCTGGAGCCACAGGCCTTTCTTGTCATCTAGCTTCTTCTTTAGACCATTCAGGATCTGCTTGTTTGCTGCCTTTGCCAGCCCATTTGATTGTGGGTGACAGACTGCTGAAAATGCCACTTTGATCTTGAATTGGGCTAACCAGGCCTTCAAACGATCATTATCAAACTGCCTGCCATGATCAAACACCATGCACACTGGTATACCATATCTGGTTAGCACATTCTGCCATAAGAATTTTCTGACATCCTTTTCCGAGATGTTGGATAAGCCCTCAGCCTCAATCCACTTGCTAAAATAATCAACAGCAACGATCAAACACCTTTTTCCACCTTGGGCTCTGGGAAAAGGCCCCAGGATGTCAACCCCCCATTGTGCAAATGGTATTGGATTAAGGATGGGATGCAGGTCATTTGCTGGCTGGTTGATGGATGGAGAAAACCTTTGACATTTATCACACTCAGTCACTATCTTGACAGAATCTGCAGTCATGGTTGGCCAATAATAGCCAAACCGAAGAGCTTTGTGAACCAGGGCTCTGGCTCCCACATGATGTCCACATATGCCTTCATGAATCTCTCTGAGGATGTAGCCCCCTTCATCAGCATCAACACATTTGAGAAGAAGTTGTGAAGTGTGTGATCTCTTGTACATCTCACCATGGATCATGGTGTACCTTTGAGCCGCCAACTTGACCTTCCTGGCATGTGCTTTGTCCACAGGTAACACACCATGTTGTTTGTATGCTATAATATCTGCCATCCATGGTGGTGGAGGTCCCACCTGGAAGACATACATAGATTCACACTCTGTGCTCCTTTTAGGTAGCACTTCAATAAAAACAGACCTGGTCAGATTTTGGAAGGTGGTAGTTGCCAACCTAGCCAATGCATCTGCCAGGATATTTTCCTCTCTTGGAATTAGACGAATCTCAAATGATTGAAGCTTCGAAGCCAGCTCTTTCATCTTGGTGCAATAGGCCTGCAGAATAGGCTCTCTGACCTCATACTCCCCCCTGTACTGGTTAGCAACTAGTTGAGAATCAGTCATGAGACATACCCTAGTTGCACCAATAGACAGACAGAGTTGTAAGCCTGCTATGGCAGCCTTATATTCTGCTTCATTATTTGTGGCTTGAAACTTGAACTTCAGTGCATACTCAATGACATCTTTCTCTGGTGAAAGCAATACTATACCAGCCCCAGATGCACCATCAGTTGATGAACCGTCAGAGTAAACCACCCAGGGCTCCACCTGTACAGAGTCTTCTTCATAATATGAACATTCTGCTAAGAAATCAGCCAATGCTTGTGCTTTTATAGCTGTCCTAGGCTGAAAGCTGATTCCAAAACCAGTAAGCTCAAGTGCCCAGTTGGTCAATCTACCAGACTTTTCCAACTTTTCAAGAGATTTCTCCAGGGGAAGATCGGTTAGAACTACAATGGGATGAGCATCAAAGTATGGCCTCAATCTTCTAGCTGCTATAATTACTGCATAGGTAGCCTTTTCAATCATTGGATACCTGGTTTCAGCCCCTGTTAATGCATGACTCACAAAGTACACAGGTTGTTGTACCTTATCCTGTTCTTTTAATAGAACTGCACTCACAGCTGTTTGGCTAACTGCAATATACAGGAATAAGGTCTCACCTGGCTGTGGTCTGGCCAGGGTTGGCAGCTTCGTCAGGTGATCTTTAAGCTGGTTGAAGGCCTCCTTTTGCTCTGGTCCCCAATTGAATTCCTTGTTACCCTTTAGAATCTTTGATGCTTCTTGGCTCTGGCAAGTCCAATGCTGCCTTCACTTTATCAGGATTAGCATCAATTCCTCTCTGACTAACCATGAATCCCAAGAATTTACCAGACTTAACACCAAAGACACATTTCTTCGGGTTAAGTTTGACCTGGTATTTCCTCAAATTCGCAAATGTTTCTGCAAGGTCTTCAGCATGATCTTCTGGATTGACACTCTTGACAATGGCATCATCAACATATACCTCCAAGTTCCTACCTCTTTGAGTCTCAAAGACCTGGTCCATCATACGTTGGTATGTGGCACCAGCGTTCTTGAGCCCAAAGGGCATCATGATGTAATTATAGACACCACAGCTGGTGATGAATGCTGTCTTCTGTTTGTCTGGTGGATACATGTGTATCTGATGATAACCTGAAAAGGCATCCATGAAAGAGAGCCTGGCATGACCACTGGTTGAGTCTACCAGCTGATCTATCCGTGGCAGAGGATAGCAGTCTTTTGGGCAGGCTTTATTCAGATCTGTGAAATCTACACACATTCTCCAGGTGGCATTTGGTTTCTTGACCATCACCACATTTGCCAGCCACTCTGGGTAGTGGCACAATTCCACAAACCCTGCATTTAACAGTTTATTGACCTCTGCCTCAATTGCTTGATTCTTCTCCGTGGAAAAATGTCTCTTCTTCTGCTTTACAGGCTTCCTGGCTGGATCAAGAGAGAGATGGTGTGATATTACCTCAGGATCAATCCCGGGCATTTCATCTGCTGAATAAGCAAACACATCTTCATGAGCTCTGAGTAGGCTAATTAGATCACACCTTTCCTGAGCCCCCAAGTCTGATCCAATCTGGACCATTCTATCAGTGTCTTCTATCAGGGGAACTGACTCTGTGCCTTCAACAGGTTGTGGTAGGGCCACCCTGTCTAATTCAATCTGTGGTCCAGTAGAAAACTGAGCTGATTCTTGAGAATGAGTTGCTTCTGGTCCTGTGACCTGGATCACTCTCTTCTTTAAAGGTTGTGGACTGGCTCCAACCCCCATTTCCTCTACCTGCCTTCGGAGCTTGTCTGAATCTTCTTTCCTTGATGATTTCACCAGGGCTAGTTGACATGACCTGGCTGCTATTTGAGAGCCTCTCAACACTGCAACTTTGCCACAGTCTGATACATACTTAAAGCATAGATGATATGTAGATGCTACACCTTCGAAGGCACCCATGAATGTTCTTCCCATAA
>SNQN01010832.1:1398-12795 GCA_008642245.1 Bassia scoparia | reverse complement strand
GGAAAATTTCAAATTATGATCTAAATCAGTCTTCCTTAACTTTTAACACACACCCATGAGAAGCCAGACAACAGAATAAAATAAATATTAAAAAAAACCCTGATCTCTTTACAAAGCCTTCAACAATCCCTGTAAACACCCTTGACTGTGCTAGATAGTAAAATGTAACAGAACAGATACTCCATGACTGTATTATGCAATTCAGACTCAGCAAACAATCTAGCCACCTAGGAGCCAGAGATATTTCTAGATCAATTACTTTATTTTGCATCTATTCTTTGTAAAAACCGAATCATCAATAGCCCTAATCTTATATTAAATGGGTCAAGCATTTGACACTAGTAACTGAAGTAAAACAAGGGCCCAAGCTGCACAAATTCACCATGAGTCTATGACAAGGGAGCTAAAAGGTCCATAGAACCTTCACTAGAGATTTTGCCATTCATTAAATAAAGTTGGAAAGCYCATCARCATGAAGATTAAAGAAAGGAATGYCAAACGAAATAGGRTACAAAACTATTTACCTGGGAGATTATATTCCTGATTTGAGGTTCAAATCCCATATCTAGCATACGGTCAGCCTCATCCAACACCAAATATGTAACTCTTTTCAAGTTTGTGTGCATGTGTTGTTGACTTCCAACATATCTATCAATCGACCAGTGTAGCAATCACAATTTCAACGCATAGAACACCAAATACATCAGAGTTTTGGATAACACATTTTCAATGAGGAAGTTAAAAACAAAGGGGAACTATTTATCAATAACAGACAAACTACTCTTTTTAAGATCGCGTATTTGTGACCTTTGGGGCCCCTCCATAAATGCAAGTACTCCTCGCATTAGCACGAGACCAAATTTCAGAGCTTCCTCTTGTATTTGCACAGCCACTCTCGAGTGGGAGCTAATACCAACACAATTGACATCACCATATTCTGGAAATTGCAACACGACTCAGCAAATTGAAAGCAAGCATAGCTAAATATCTTATTAAAGGTGATATGATGTATACTCTATAATTGTTTATATACTATACTACTAACAAGTCTTAGGCTGAGCATTAACATGCACAAGAGCAGCAGCAAATAAGCCAAAGTCTTCCCAGATCAGTCTCAGCTATACAATCAAGTCTCGACCTTTCAGAGCATAGGCCAACCCTAGCCTGAATCGGTGTAGGCTCAAGAAAACCAACGTTAGCAATGACATCCATAAATTACTACACAAGAAACAAAACACATTTATAAATCACCAGGCAATAACCATGAACACAGATGCGATGCAACTCATTACTACTATGAACGGAATCCAACCAGGGAATCGCTTCATGAAACAACCGAATAGGCTAGAAATCAATGCCCTTCACGTAATATCACGCCTAGTCGATACAACTTGCACCTCTTGATCAGGACATAGCACGAACCGATGGACTCTCTACATAGAAATCCTTCTTAACGGAATTGAATTCCTGAAGATCTGTATGGAGCGAAAGGCCATCGCAACGATCCCTCCTCGACTCCTCTCCCACCCCACGCCCACCCCAAACCTCCTCCTCGTGCCCGCCACTAAACCTCCCACCACCGACTCTCCATCAAACGCTCCCCCCACTCCTCCTCTACTGCCGACCTCTTCGTACGTCGAACCCTCTACCAGCCGGCCTACTCTACCTACCTAAATCACTACTTCTCTGACCCACCACCACCATAACTACGCCTGCCTCTAGGAGCTAACCCTCTATCATCATACCCCACACGGCCCAAATCAAAGCCCGTTAGCCGGAGGCTCAAACGGTGGTACCATTAAACGCCGGATCTCAGCTAAGTGGGCCCAACAGCAGGCCCAACATAAGGCGCGTAAGGAGGGGCAGCCACCGCCGAGCAACCATAGGCGGTGGAGGACAATTAGGTATACTGCAATCATTCAATACAATCAATTCCTACTAATTTCACAAAACCCAATTCATCTTCAGCAATTATACATCGCAGCTATAATGAAACAAATCAAAAACGAAGGAGAATAGAAGAAAGATACCTCCGACGATTCCTAGAAGATTGGGTCGGCGTAGGCGTGTCGTTAGTGATTTGTTAACTCATCGTCGTCTTGCAAAAAGACAGGAGATTGATTGAGTTGGATTGGATTTGGATTGAATTACGGTTTAGACGAGAAATTGGAGAAGAAGATCCGGCGCAAAAAAAAACTGAAATTGATTTGGCGGATCAAAAGTGGATGAATTGTTGAAATAAGAAGCAGAAGGATATGTAATGTAGGATTGGAGAGTAGAACTGAAGATGAAGCTAAACGAACCACGACAGGTCGAGATTAATTTTTGCTGCTGTTGGTTTCTTGTATGTCTAGTTGGGTTGGACTCTCAGATATTTCTTGTTGTTGGGACATGGGAAATGATGCAATAAGTCTATTAATGGTTTCAGATCTATAGTTCCTGATCATGGATACTCGGTAAATGTTTATTTCCGAATTAGAAATCGTCATTTCGAAATACAAGTGTTATTTTCATATATACATTTACATTTGAAAAGAACATTTTACATATTGAGAATGATCAATTTCCTAATAAAGTTTAGGACATGTCCAGGACATGTATGAGACCATGGTCCGGGAATAGTATAATTGCGGGACAATGGGATCCTTGATGTCATCACTCCAAGCAGCCCCTATAGTCAGCCAATCCGTACTCGCGGTCGAACCCATGTCATCAACGAAAAAATAAGGTTGGATGATTACGTTAGATTTATCCTAAGATGAATTTTAGAGTGTGTTCTTTAAATATGACTAAAACTCAACTTATTAATTGTAGTTTCGGACATGATGGATCCGAGTTTCCCGAACCTATTACTTGAAGAAATGTACCCTAGTTACAAATTCGCTTTATTCTTCACTAAATTTATCCATTTTCATAAAACTTCAGTATTTAAAAAAGTCTACCTGCTCACATCACCTAAATCTGCGTGCTTCAAAGAGTTCAAACCACGGTATTATAACGTCAAGCCTTAAAATAAGTCTAGATATCTAGTTTATGTATTTTTTTTTTTGGTACTACTACGCAGAGTTCTCCATCGCCTTTGACGAGTGGACTAATCTCCCGAGAATTTTGTCTATGGATTACCTCGAGGACAACATTCCTCCCGCGCTAGAATTTTTTTTCCACAATTCCCAAAGCTCGAACTCGAGACCTTGGTTAAGAGCTGGACCTAACCACTCAAGCCAACTCTAGTCGATTTATGGTCTCTTTACAAGCATTTAACTCATTATTTTCTTCACATTAGGTTGTTCTTTAGTAATTTTTTTTGTTGAAAATAAGTTCAAATTAAATCTAAATATTAAAAATAACTATCTTATTGATTTTTTTCGTTTGTTTATGATGGAAGTAAGTATAGAAATAGGTCACATCAACTTATGGAAGATGATGATTCACTATTGCATCGTTATAAAAAACATTCTTCCACAAAAACAATCATATTTACAATTACATAACAGTTACAAACAGAATCAAATGCATTTCTAATTTTACTTAATACTTCATTTTATTCACCTTTTAAGCACATTCTTTACTATTTTATAATAACAACAACTCGAACAAATACATTTCAGACATCAACGCCCAAAGCTAGAACCAAATTGTAAGTATTGCGATTAAAAAAAACCAACACGCCATCACATACATAGATGACTTAATTTTTAATAAGAGAGTATCTATTGTGAATCAAACTTTAATACAATCGAAGTGAGGATTGAAAACCATAACAAAAAAAAAATAAAAATAAAATCACACAAGCTAGGAGTATTGATAAATCTATACAAAACCATCTCATACATTACTCATTAGAATTTAACCGGAAAACAAGTACATCCATCATTATCATTCCTTCATAATTTCGCTATTATTTTGATTTTTCACTTATTGTAGATATGTTTTCCTTGACGTATCCAATAAACTTTTCCCGTACAAACAAGGGACTGTGCAAATAATCCGGTGCATTTTTTTGCAACAAGTCCCCTACAATCCTTTAATCAACCGACCTAAAAAAAAAACTGCAATACATGAGTACTCCGTACAAAGAATCGATAAATTAACCAATTAAAGAAAAAGAAATAACGCGCTTCACGGGGTAAAAGAATTGAACCTTGAGGATGGTGGATTTTTGGATGCCATGACAGGAGAAGTATGTGAGAACCGAATAAGATCTGAAATTGATTTTGCTTACTTCACTTGACTCGATAGTAGTATCACGTTAACCTGAAATGTTATACTAGAATAACTTAGTTTCAAACCTTCTAGGATAGTTAACTGAATTTGAAAGGTAAATCTTTGCCTTGTTAAATTGTAAACTATCATACGTTTTGAGGGTTATACCGATTAATTTTAGTTAGTTAAAGTTTTTAACATAGGCAATGTTCGCAAGACTAGCTTGAGTAGTTTTAGCAAAATAAAAGTAGATAGCTTAAAAGCTAGTAAAGTAGAGTTAGAATAGCGGGAGCGGAAGAAACTAAAATTGTCATAATGAGTGTTCGCAGAATAGCGATGTATTTAATAGAAGAAAAATTAATTACCAAAGTAGCTTTTATCCTAACTTAAAAAGCTTAAAAGCTAAAACGCTACGCGTTACTAGCGTTTGAAAAACGTAGTTTAACGCAAAAAGTTACTCAAAATCGTTACCTTGTTCGAAACAGTAATAAAATTAACAAGTAGTTTTTTAATCTAGTTCAAAACGCTAAAAGCTTACGCCGAATACGTCATTAGTGTTCAACCTCAAAAACGTTATCCTTCTGCATCGCTTGCCTTAGCGCTCATTCAAACCAAAAGAAAAAAAAAAAGGATAACAACAATTTGGAAGTGTCTTCATAATATGAATGCTATATTTCAATAATACTCACAAATTTATTTACAATTAGATTATATATTTTGATTTGCAATTTAGTACTGATTAATTTAATAAAACTTCATTGACAAGATTATCAATTAGGCCAAAAAAGATTTTCGTTTTAGAGGACATAAAATATAAAATGGTACCGTACTAATGAAAAGCAATAAAGTTGTTTGATGCAAATCATATTATGTGAAGTACTGCAAATTGGTAATTATCAATCAACTTATTTAAATGAGCAAAAATAATCAAACCAATCATATGATTGAAAGAGCCTAATATTAGTATGAGCTAAAATCATATGATTAAGTAGCACTATGTATCAGAACAAGCTGAACCATAAATGTCAAAGTAATGTATTTCAACTTTCTCATAAACGCAACTTAATTTTGTACTATCGTTATTTCGTATGAGAAAGCGATGTGTGTATGAGCTGACTCTTGTCTTATGCATTTCTTTTTTTACCGAAGAGTAATTCCATTTGAGGTTGAATGAATGTAATGATTTCAGATGATGGTGGCAAGAAGATGCGAATCCTATAGAACAATTTTGTGATACAGGAATCACTTTCTTGTTCTCTCTCTGCCTAGAATCAAAACCTCATCAATATTCATCTCATTTGTAACAAACATATCTTCTCAAGTCTCCGAGATTTAATATAAGAAACTCTTAATTGTTTCCGATTTCAGATTTGTATTGTCTTGAGGTCTTTAACAATCAACAAAGCCAAAATAGTATCTAAAGAATCATATTACAATTACAATGAGTAGAATGAGTAACGGACTCCCTTCGTTTGCAACAATTAAGATCGAAGACCTTGGTGAATAACATATTTTGAAAATGTCTGAAGGGCATAAGTACGAATTTATTGCTGACATGTTCTGTTTATACACATTGTGTCAATCATTTAGTAGCTGTTGCATGTGTTACTACATTGGACCCTAAGCTGCCCAACCTCCCCGATCAACCTTGCCAACTGGAAACGGCTCCAGTTTGTTAGCTAGACGCGATGTAGTTCAGTCTGCTTCAGATATCGATGCTAATGTATTCAAATTCTCCCAATCATAGATGCATGATCATTCCACTTCATTTTAAGCGCATTAGCTCATGGACTTTTCTCTCTTATATCACCAAATATACTCTGTAGCTGCAAATATAAGTTTAGTGCTACTAATTATCTGCTCTTTAGTCACTTGCATAATTATCAATGCACCACTATTTAGTAACTTAACTCATTGCAAGAATTGTATCATTTTAGTGAAGCTATTGTAATATCTTAATACCGTGTACGTAGTTGAAAATGGATAAGTGATAAGATGGTGAAGGTGAAAGAACATTGAATGAGATTGACGCGAGCACCAGTGATACGTCAGACATGAGTATAAAAAATCCCACTATTGGTACTTCATAGTTCATCTTACCCACTATGACAATCATTAAAAATCATCTATATCATGATTCTTTTTCTTTTCTCCATATCGTTTTTCATCCTATTGTTATATTCATCATAATATTTGGTATATATCTATAATCTTTCTTCTAATCTCGATTATCTCACGGCACCACCTTACACAAGGAGGCGGAATTCTAGTGTTTGAAAATCATTCCACCTTGCGTGATGCTTTATTCTTCCATTCTACGTGAATATTACGGCATCATCTGCAAAAAAAAAGATTTTAAGAGTAGAAAAATTAAATGAGAACCGATTGCAAAGGTCGATAAAATATAGTAAATGAATGATAAAGTAGGTTTAGGATATGTTTGGGTCTAGCTATGTACTACTTGTGATGATGTTAAAAGATGAAAAAATATGCAGAATATATTCAATTGAGTGGCAAATATGTGTGAAGAAGAATTGGAGAAAGTTTCCTGTATTGATCCACAATTAATGCAATAGTAATTGTGATCATATATTTAGTAATCTTAAACGTCATAAATACTAATGCTTCTCAATGTCGTTATAGAACTAGAATAGATATATTAGAACTCAACATAATATGATATACAGCAACACTTCTAAAAGGCATGTTACGTATAATATTGTGTCACATTACTAAACTTGATTTGTGGTTGATAATTTAAAAGAATAGGAAAAATCATGGGGCAATTTCACTATGTTATGATTTAAGCTGTGTTAGAGAAACATCTATTCAATATCAATAATTTATATCGGATATCTACTTCAATGCATCGACCGTAGTTTATAGAGAATTATTCATGTTGACATCGTACGTAGGTTTGTAATCTTTTGAGATTCGATTTAAAACCAGTAATAGTTAAGAGATCGATATTGATAGTATTGATATCAACTTTTGTATCATTCCTCGTTCTTGTGAAACAAATGTCTTTTGGTATCATGAAACAATTAAAAGCGATTATATGCAGCAAGCCTCCCTACCACACCTCATCAGATAACTCGCTCGTACCAGGCGAAATGTATTCATACACTATTGTACATTGATGCGTAATTAAGGATGGCGTTTATTTAGAGATGATACGCTTAATACAAGAGTGCGTACAGAAAGATTGATGGGGTGCCGATTTGGCGACAATACTCTGATTGTCAGAAGTTTCAATTTGGGGAAAAAAAATTCTATTCACTGAATAAGAATGTTATGATAGATTTTTGTGTTTCTACTTCTCATCTTATTAGTCAGAACGAATGGAGGGTTGAATTATATAGCTATAGCCTGATTGAGGTCACTCGAGGGAAGCTACATAGTCTATTGCGTGGTTAGTGCCCCTTTACAGACAACACTTTGTTCCTACATACTGTCAGTATTTCGATGGAAATTATTATTATGCGTGGAGGGTTCGTCGTGACTTGCCTTCGAGTACTCACCCCTGGAATGGTTTATCGGAACTTTGTCTGATGGACAAGGTGCTTTGGGAAGCCTTCCTTGTCGGCAGCCGGCAGATCTAGACTTTTGATATAAGCCCACAAGTTTGGTAGATTCCTTACGCTTTAGTGTATCCCGACCACATACATTGGATAGTGAGATAGTCGCTCGAAGGACGTGTACGTCCTGTTGGAATATAGTGCCCTGCAAGTAGTTTGTTCTTCTACCCTTATATGAGCATTCCTATGAATATCATTTGTGCACATACAATCTTAATCAACTCATTAATTAGGGATGGCTCGTATCTTAGTTACGATTAGATTAAGTACCTGAAGATGATCTCTAACTATACGCATTTAATTGTCTTTTGTAGTAGATGAGCATAGGTTTGTGTTGAAAACCACAGGTGACTTAAAGTTCATTTTAACTTACTGGGTTTAAACAACGTTGAAAAGTTCATGTTTGTTATTGATAATACAGAACTGTGAAGTTCCGTAACATTGACTCTGTGCTTCTATAGGAAACCGGGTTTACATTATAGGCTAACTAATTAATACTTCGGAGAGGATCTTGTGAGTTTTCTACAGACAACACTCGAAGAGACGATTTTACAGTAAATTTGATGATTCTCTGTGTATTAAAACGGATTTTATAACGATAGTGAGACGATCACAGCAAATACATAGCAAAACTGACAACAGTGTAACAGAAATATCTAAAGTTCGGTTTGATGAAAATCTGTATCAGATGAATTAGTGGAAGTGAACCTACAGTTTGCACACGAAAGGTTTATGAAATAGTTTTGACTTCATCGAGCTATGCTATTCATATGTTATTTGATGTATTTGGTACATTTTTGATATTTGAATCGACTGACGAAGAGAAACACAATTATTTTGGGATGGGTAATGTCTATTTGGGGCAGACTTTTAACTTTGATGATGCGTGACACCATATTACCAGGAAGAATAAGGTATGTTTGCTCCCAATCAATCTGATTTTCATATTATTTAGTTCCATGAAGCTAAGTATAAACTATCATATTTTGTAGAATAACTAGAGAATTCTCCAAAAGAGAGCTTTTATTATTTTTAACAGTACCAAAATAGCACCCATACAACACAATATACAGGCTCCACGAAGAAAGTAAACAAAAAGTAAACTAAATAAAACATACCTGTATTATTTTTTGTCTTTAGGTGATTACTTTGTGCGAGACATACGAGTGAGGAACGTTGGGTCCTGGTCTAGAAGTATCATTTAGTCTATACTTGCACCGCAATACCTCCGAATTTTATTATCAAATAATGCAACATGTGCACGCACTACTATTTGGTGTTGCTCATTATTATCTTCAAACTGTTCTAATTGTTTTTCTAGAGAGAAAATCACTCAATAATAATGAACGTCAGTAAAGAGATATACTAGCGGCCACTAGAATGACTTCTTATATTACTCGCTATCTAATATTTAATTTACATTCGTAACATAGATGGGTTCCAAGAGTTTCAATAATCTATCATTAACAGGTCTATTCTCGGTGTTTAGTGGATATCTATTGGAGTTGTGGGGAATCGAAAGCGTCCTTGTTATACAAGTATTATTTTACTGGTAAATCCTTTAAAAATTCTGTGGGTAAAACATGCGACTCAACTAATTCGAGCCCACCATATATGGCGTGCAATCTCAATAAAAAGAATGTTTAATGGTTGATTGGTTGAAATTTAGTATAAATTAAGGTGTCGGGTATATCACTTCTCGTTTTAAGCGGGCTTCTCTTCTTATTTTCAAATCTCAGCAAAAAAGGAAAGGAACAAAGGAAATAAGAAAGGTAGCTCTATACTTTTTGGAGTTGCCTGATTGTATGTTTTAAAATGAAAATTGATTTGCTTTCACTGAAGCTTCGTAGTATTTTAGGCTTCTTTCCACTTCGGAAATTTCCAAGTACTCACTAATATAACTCGATCTCACAATATTATCCGCAAGTCTGACTATATGTTGTATTGACACTTTCAATCAATCTCTCTACAGAAAAAATGTTTTATTGCGTAGAGTTACCCCCGGCGCTACGTCTTAGGTTCACACAATTCGAACGACCCTGTACCAAAAAGTCAGCTGTTTTTATGGTTGGTTGATTTGATCTTATCAGGGATGCTGTCTTCCTTTGATGGAATGGCCTCATTAGATATTGGTGAAAAAGCACTTAGAAGTTATTAGGATAGATAGTTGGGCCGGCCCAGATCCCGTTTAGAAACTATGTGGCATTAGTTGGCGTCATAAATGTCATGTTTTTGTGAAAACAAAATTTAATTACATAAACTCTATCCCCAATTGAAGGTCTTTTTCAAGTTCAAATATAACTCGCTAGTGGCCGTAATGTATAGGGGACCTTGTTGATAAACACATCTCACAAGAAATGTAAAGGGTTACACTCGCACTATATTTCAAAGAATTGTGTCGAGATTCGTTTTGAAACAACCATTGCCACCCGTAAGCAGATATAAGGGTTACTAAAATTCAACAATCTTCCTGCTGTATAACTAAACATGGTTTTTGCTTATTGAAGCTAAAATCAATTAACACTAGGTCCCACACCCCATCAGTACGGACCAAATACCATTACAATAAAGTTCTAAAGTAAGGAAATTCACTACACTAAAGTTAGTTTAATCCACATTCGATTATAAATTAAAAGAATTAAGACAAAAAGGCTAACTCAGTTATCGTACCGTAGGTGCGTTAAATAAGATAAACCCAAAAATGGGAAATATATAGAATAAATATAAAACATTAATTACACTGACGATTAACATGTGAATTTGCCATGCATTCCAACCTCTTTGAAACGTCTTTATGGTATAATATATATTATACCTTCTTCTGACGCCGAAGAGGGGTATGCTATTAGCTAATACTTCGATTTAATAAATATCTACTACCGCTTAATATAAGAGTTGAATTTCAATCTTAGTTTAGGAGTGGAGAGTCCCTACTTGAGCTGGGTGACTATCAATCAAAAGTACATATTATTATGCACTTCCATATTTGAGAAAATTCTATAATAGAGAGACCAATTTCGTCATTTGAGTCTCTTCTCCCAACTATTTTACATTCAGTAATATGTCATTAAACTACGTGATAATAGATGACTTGTTTACATCATTGCAGATTTATGAATGTCAAAGTGTTTATCAAAATGAACAGAATCTTTCTCTCCTTTTATCCTCTCAATTTTAACAAACTACTTTTACAATGTAAAATCCCTCTTCGAAATCTCATACTTCGGTTATTTCTTGCTATAATAATCATAGAATTATGGCATGAGTCGGACACCTACAAAAAAGAATATCGGGCCAGCTCACAGCCTTAGTAACCATCAGTTAATACTGTATCTCCTCAGAATAGATGAGGGTAACTTCCTACACGACCAAGAGTAAACACTTTCACAATGTAATTTAAGTTTAAAACTCTTCGAAACGGACTAGGATTTTCTACATACTCACTTACCTCTCGCCATTTTCAGTTTGCTCGGATTGTGAATCATAGACTAGACATGAGTCGACTTACACAGGATTTTTCCACTTTTTGCCGGAAATCGAGAAGTTTAAGGGGGCTGAATGGTAATATTGAAGCATAATGGTCACAGTCTTTTTTAGTTGATGTGTGTCCGAAAGA
>SNQN01010831.1:5629-20712 GCA_008642245.1 Bassia scoparia | reverse complement strand
AGAGAGAGATAGCGGAACGATTAATTGAGAGAGCGAAGGACGACTTATCCTTTGAATTCTTAAAACTGAATTCTTCCTAACATCCTCTGAACAACTATTCATTGAATCAACATTCTTTGAATTAACAACCAGAAGCTTTGACATTTCTTTGAAGAAACAAATATTTCTTTCAAGTTCCTGGAAAATCAACAACAAAAACAATTATTCTTATACCTTACAATAGATTATTTTACTCTCTTAAAAACATCAGACTTTCTTATAAATGCATAAAATGCCATATAATTGAATAACCATGAGAAGTAATAATAAAAATAATATGCAATGTTCACAGTAATTAATTATATAAATTATATGATTACTATATCAATGACATGAACTAATGTTTCCTATAAGATATCTATTATTTTTATGAAGTATCTTTCATTATGCAATTACTATTACTTTACTAGAATATCTATTATTTACTATGATTATATTAAATACAACACAAACAAGAGAATAAGTAAAGTAAAATTTGTAAATAAGGTAAATACAGAACTTATAATAACATAATACAAATTCAAAGTACTTTACCAAAAATATAAATTAACTTTTTATGTAAACTACAATTGTTTATTATAACAATAAATAGACTATTTACTTTCTTACCTATCAATACATATTTAACTATTTTAAAAACAAATTATTTCTTATTGTTATACTTTTACTTTCATTCTTACATTAATTTTCTATAACTGATAGTCAATTACTTTTCTTCAATTCAATACCTGGCATAACGAAAACCCATATAAACACATACATATATACATATATATGTATATATATTATATATATAGTATACTATAATATTATATATATATATAATCTATTTCATAGTATTATATTTTATATAAGTATATAATATATACAATATATAAACAAAAGATAACACAAGAAATAATTACTAATATAACTAATAATAAACATAAAAGAAAAAAAAAAGAGATTACTCTTAGCATCATTGCTCTTCTCTACAATTCTTGCATCAGTTAATAAATAATAGGAAAGTAAATCTATACGGAACCGCCCTAAAACTAGATCCCCTCAGACAGCATCAGTAGAACAGAAGAAGGAACTTTGCAACCACCGCAAAGCCGTACTATCATGACCTCGAAAACAAATATTAACCTATACCTCCAAAATTGTTCATTCCACCTAAATCAACTTCCTGAAACCTCACACCTATGCACATCATCGGCCTTATTAACCTGTCATCACTCACAGAGCAATGAAGGCAAAGAACCCATCATCAACTTCTTCGTCGAAACAGTGATAGGATAACGTTTGTCAAAAACTGCTCAGAAACTCGATCCTCTGAGACTAGATTCTTTCTCATATGGACCTTTTTCAGGTCCATGCCGATCAAATGGTAGTGTTCTAGGGCATACTCACCTAAACATGTAACGTATGCAAAATAACAAATGACAACAGCAGGCACACACCAGGAATATACTTCGACTATTCAGTAATAAGTCAACACCAGCATTACCAAGAGAACGTAACGCATATGAATACCAATCATAATTCTTCCATTGTCAATGTCATCAACAATATGAAGAAGCTTAATGTATGTGGTGTTCAGAGATGGTGTAGAAAGAACATGAGCAAGCTCAAAACAAACATCTTCTAAAAAAGCATCACATGACTCCTTTCATCATTAACCAGAAATTAGCTTAACCAAGTGAGAAATCTGATCATTCACTACCATTTCCATGAATTCTGTTTCCAAAATTTTTACGTCCAAAAATTTGTATTTTTAGCAGACCAGCACTTTCAAATCACCAAAAGGAATACAAAAACATCATAGCACATACCAACTGAAATCTGAGTTTTCTCAGAACCCACATGTAGCAAATCTCAATTTCCATAAATCTACTATAAATCCTAACCAAGTCCCTAGGAACGGCAGCAACCTTCAATGAAAGCATACTCCAAACCCATCTCTAAGATAGCATCTCTTGTGCTTAGTCAAACTTTGAATCACTTTAAAAAGTGTACTTGGTTGCATTTTGGATCAGTATCATGCAAAACCAATAAAACAAAACATTACAACTATTTTCCTAATAGAATACTATTACTTTTGCTACTAGAATAGCTATTACTTTTCTTAATAGAATACTATTACTTTTACTATATGCCTAATCTATACTTTCTTATGAATATCTATTACTTTTTACTTAACAAATCTATTACTTTTACAAATACAACTTAATAATAACATAACTACAACTACAATATACATATCAAATTCAGAGTAGCTTTACACAGAGAATAGGTACACACTAAATTTGGTTAAAAGTACATCAACTTGATAAACAATAACAAATACGAAAACAAACCTTACACTCAACAGAACAGAACAGGAACAGGGACAATTCAACCTTTTCTCTTACTAACAATAGCAGCAGAATCTGCTTTTCTTTTTACGGTACTTTCCTCCGTAACATCAAACTTCACTATCACTAAACACATCCCTAAAAAAAACAAAAAGCATAAACAACAAATTTGATAACAAAACAAAAACAGAACAAAAACAAACAAAAAAAACTCTTTAAATACAAAAAAGCTAGACTTTAATCATCAAATAATATTAATGGTAATAAATTACATACTGTTGAATTCAGAACTATACATTATACTTTTATAAAATGAACTACTTTACTTTAAATGAAATTATTCAGTTACTGTTCTGAATCAGATACTTACTTTTCCTGAATGATATCACTTATAACCTTTTCTGATATATACTTAACTTTTCTGATATATAATCTATTTCTATTTTGAATATATACTTTTACTTTGAATGTTATAATATACTTTTTTATACATGGAATCAACTAACTTTATAAACTTATTACATTACTTTATGAATATACATGCACTTTTTTTCAATTATTATATAAACTACTTTTTAAAATCAAATGAACAATTCAAACACAAAAGCTTAATTCTTTTCACAAAAAACATGTTTGAACAGCTAATTATTTTAAAACAAAAACATAACTTGAAAATGAACATGCAACAATTGAATGTTAATTAGAAAAAAATGTAAAAAAATAAAATTACCGTTAAAAGGCTTCCTCCTGTCTGGTCAATATGAACTATCTTATTTGGAACTCCCCTACAAAACTTTTGCTTCAAAGCAGCAAGCTTAAGCATCGAACTCTTTCTGGACGCAGTCCACTCAGCTCATCTAGTCCAGTGGAGCTGTTTGTTTGACAAATCATAAGATTGTGAGATTGAGATTTGTGATTGAGATTGGAGATTGAACAAATTTAGACTCTTTCATCAAATGCAGAAAGAATTTTGGATAAGTTTCAATCATACTTGCATCCTCATTCCACTACCTACCTACTCTACCCTACCCTCACTCTACTCTACTCTTACTTACCCTGTCCTCGACCAAATCTGAATCTCCTTTTAATAACACCTTCCTGTATAACCTACTGATTAAACAAATCCTAACCTTCTTATCGACTCAGCTTTTTTCTTAGATATGTTAAAAAATAGCCATAAGGTAAATCAGTGGATAAGGACAGTACTTTTCATCAAAACGTAGATTGCTTCAACATCATCATCATCTTCCTCCACATCCTCCACAGTCGTACTTATCAAATTTAGTAAGGTAGTAGAACCAACATCATCTTATCAACTGTGTTACTTGAGAAGCAGCATCATCCACCAACATCAGCAGACACATTGTCATTCTGATTACCTTCATAACCACAACAGTTAGCAGAGCAGGCACATTGTCTCATTCTGATCTATATCACCACCAGCAGCAGCAACAGCAGGTCAATTCTCCTTCTGATTTCTTCATCAACACACCACCACCACCAGCAGCAGCAGCAGATTAGAAACAACGTCTGCATATGCCTTTCGCTTTCTACAAAGAAACACACAAAAACATAACTCAAACGATGCACCAATGAAACAATGAAAAACATATAATAATACAGAAAAACACCACAATCTAACATTGGAAAACTAACAGAATTACAATGGAAAACTGACAAAACACCAAATGTATAAAAAGTAAAGCATACACAACAAAATCTCGCGCTATTAAAGACGGATTTTACCGACCGTCAAAAAGGTAACAGTAATACGGCCTTCATAGGACGGCTACGACTATAATGTATTAGACGACCCGTTATAATAGGAGACAAATTACCGATCCGTTTTTATATTTAGCGACCATGCTATTTACGGAGAAATCTATGATGTCTTTTTGCGACGAGATAGTCGTATTTATGATTATTGCTTGTGAAATTTACCCGTTTGACCGCCTACGGACCGCAATCGGTCGGAACTAATTATGAAAATACATGAGTCGACCAAAGGTCGGTTTATTTCTATTCCAATTTAGTTATTTTACTCTGATCCCTTCCTCTCTCCTCGTTTTTTTTTTTTCTTCTCCTCTCTTCTCGTACATGGTCCTCTCTGGCCTCCCCTCTGAGCCCTCAACTCCCTCCCAACCTCTCTCTACTCATTTGGCCGCGCCCATCAGCTCGTCGCGCCGCCCTCAGCCCCGTCGGCCTTGGCGCGCTTACCTTCCTCAGTCCTACTCAACTCTCTCTCCCAAACTCACACTGCACACTGCTCGTTCTCTCCATTCACGCGTCTGCTGAATGCCCTCGCTCCCATCTAGCGCGCCACTTAGTCGCGCAACGCGCCGTCCCTTCTCGCTCAATCTCTGGTCAGATAGTCAAATCTAGGTTTATCTTTTTTATCTTTCGTTTTTTTATTATTCGTTTCCTGAATTTGGGTCGATTTGTTTCACTTTTCTACTTTTACCTTTTCAGCTTATTTAATTTAATTTCATTTGTTTTAGTTTTGCCTTTTTATCATTTAAGATCTAAGTTTCTCATTTTCTGCCTTGTTTTGACGGTTTTTTAAATTTTTTTTTAACATTCGTTTTCTATTTTCATCATAATAATTAGTTCAGTTTTCTTTTGAGTTTTTTTCATTTTTATGTTAATTCAGAAACCGGATCTCGTTGAATTTATTTTCATTTGCTTGCTGTTTTTTGTTTGGATTTTCGATGTTTTTTTCTCTACCATTTTTAATTCTTAGCCTTTTTTTCTTAATTTTGCTTTTTCCTTGCTGATTTTCCAATTTTTTCTTTGTACTTTTGAATTTTTTTTCTTTGTATTGCGTTTGACTAGTGTGTTTTCTTAATTTTTTTGATTATTTTTCGATTTTATTAAATCTTTTTGATTGTATTTTTTCTGTACTTGTTTTTCGATATTTTTTCCTTTTCCGGTTTTTTTTTCTCTTTTTTATTTATTGATTTTGTTTTGATTTTTATTTGGATGTTTCTGATTTTATTATATTTTTTAAATTTGCATTTTGATATTTTTTAAATTTCTATTTTTTTTTTACTCTTTTTTGTTGTATTTTATCTTCACGAGATCTTTTGATTTTTTTTATTTGTTTGTTGCACCAAGCAAAAGAATTGAAGATCTATGATGTCAAGTGCAATGAAGTTAGATGTTATGAAGATATTGAGTATTGTTATTTCATGGATGTAATTATTATACATTTATATAGATGTATTATCTGTGTAATATTTGTATGTAAATTCTTGTTAAATTAAAAGTTTTACATGGTTAATGATTAAATTCGTCAACAGTTTCTGATTTCATTTTGCAGTCTTTTGTTTTAATTTATTATTAATTCTACAACATAAAAATCCAACAAATTATTATTAAATCTGGATTAATTAAAAAAATAAAATTCATTCAGAATTACCGACTGCCAGCGGTGTAAAGTCAACACTTTGGAGAATTTGATTACACCGTTTGGCGTCGGTAAAATGCAAACACTAGTGAAAAATTGACTTTTACGACTGTGTGAGGTCGTAATGGGTTAATTGTCATTTATTTGGGTATATAATTGTGACATCAAAGCTAGTTTCCGACCGCCAACGTGCGCAAATTATATAATTACGCCGTTTTGGCGGTCGTAATCTGGCGAACCTGTTGTCAACGGTCCAGTAATTAGCGTCCGTTGTAAACACGTCGTAGATTACATCTGCTTCTTTGTGACGGTGGTAATGAACGGTCGGTAAATTTAACGACCGCTGAACTGGTCGGTAACAGTAATTTACCGCCAAAATATACGACCGTCACTCACCGACCGGTGAGCGGTAAATGATTTTCAGACCTGCCTCCGCGGTTTTATACCGACGTTTTGAATTTGTTTTGGACGGTCGGTAATGCTCAATTTTCTTGTTGTGCATACAAAATGGAAAAAGTAAGCTTAATAGTAAATAAAGTAAGCACTAACTTAAAATAACATGATGACATAATTAACTACTAAACTGAATTTATAACAACAAACAAGTGAAACACAATAAACAAGGCAAAATTGAATATATACTAATCAACAAGAATAGATACAGAAGAATACTAACAACAACAAAAATTGTAAAAGTTTCAAATAAACCAACAATAGAATTAAACTACTTTTCATCATAAACATTTTTACGTCTAATATATCTATACTTTTCCCATAAACTATTATGAGTTTTACAAATTAAAATAATTTATTTTTGAATTTCAAACAAAAAGTAACATTTAAACAAATATAAGTAATATTGAGAGGTTTCTAAAAAGTGAACAACAAATAAAATTAACAAGAATGAACAAACAAATAATAATAAAAAACCAAAAATATATAACTAAATAAGAACATAAAAAAGCAATGTAACAAAATTCAAACACAAGTGAATAAGTAAGTAAATTTTATGAAAAAGTAATCAATACATTTTATAACATAATCAAAATTCAAAGGTATTGGATCATAATAATTGAACAAACACAACAAAAAATGACAAAAAAAACGAACTAAACTGGAATTGCAAACCTCTAAAGCTAGTTCAGGAGACATGAATTGGCATTATTAACTAACAAAAGGAACAACAACTCACAGATCTTAACGAAATCGGTATAAAACAGAGAAATAGTAAGCTATAAATTTGTAAAAAGTAAATACAAGTAAAAAAAAACATCACAGTAAAAACATTCTGAAATTATATATATTGAGCAAAGACATCCAAAGCAAAAAAAATAAAGACAAAACTGAGAATTCAGAACATAATAGTCAAAAGACATCATATTGAATGAACACCAAGAAAGAACGAATAAAAAACAACAGATTCTAAAAAATTCGCAGATAAACAGTGAATAGTAAACTATAATTTGTTAAAAAGTAATTACAAATAATAAGAATGAATCAAAAATTTCAAACTACTCAATTTCAATCATATATTGAGCAAACAATCGAAACAACAAAAAACGAAGCAAAACGAAAATCGAAACCTCAAGTAGTTCAGAAAATGATGCATGTTAATTAAGCAGTTCAGCAAAAATTAAACAAATACGAAAACTCACCATGAGAAGAAGATAGTACATCTTCGTGTTCCCGTACCAGCCATCTTGACAAAACTTTGAATTTTTTGCTCGCCATTTGTATTTCGCAAGTACAAAAAAACGAGCTGAAATGAAGAATGTGAAAATAGAAACAGAAGAATGTGAGAATTGAAGAGAACGAAGAATGTGAAATCGAAAGTAATGATCAAACGCAATAAGGATACGAGATATAATGATCGCAATAGCAAGCAACTGAAAGAAAGTGGCAGGAGGTGGGTAAGAATGTAGATAGAAATGGATTGATGGAGTTTGAATGAATTAGAAACAAAAATAAAGAAAACGGGAAAAAAAAACGCTAAAACGGAGTCCGTTATAACACTTGGGCTCCGTAGCGCGTGATGTGTGGGCGCTTACATTTGAGTATGGGCTCGTTGTTGGACTGAAACAAGAGCCACCGCATAAATTAGAAGGTGCCTGCTCTTTTAAAGTTGTGTAGATATTATATATATATTGTATTGTGGCCGTTTATCGAATGATAATCACATATATAATTGATTTGACCCTAAATTTAACATCAAGTCTTGTAAAATTTTAAGGATAAAAAAAAAGACAATCAATATATTGAATTGATAGCCATGCTTGCTAATTAAATTGTTGCAATCAACTTATGAATGAACTCATTAGATTAATTAATGCTTAACAAAAAACACAATGGACAACATCTCCTAATATATCCTACAGGAGAGCATGCAAGATGATAATAAACCTCACTCTGAATTGTAAAATGTTGTTGATGAAAGCATCCAAGTTCGAGCAGCTGAACACCATTCAGAGCAATTGCCTTTCTTAGATAACTGCGACTCCTTTGTCTTTTAACCATCTCTTTTCGCTCATCACTTTCTTGGTCCAAATAAATTTCGTACAAGTGTGCTATCTCATGCTCTTGACTATCTCTCCTTGTTAACTGTATTGTTATTACACCCTTCGCCGTTTTTCATGTCAATTCATATTCAGCTTCTGTTGGAACTGATCCGAAAATATAGACATGTGAGCATGGGAACACCGTTCCGCATCAATAGCCCTGAAATCGAGTTCACACCCACAGTGCGTCATCCAAATCTCCTACTAGGGTGGACACAACACCCTTAGTTGATCGCACCATGACACCCAAACATTGCCTTAATCATTATATCAGTTCGTGTCCATCTTTTAAACTTTGAGTATCGTCACGTGTTACCGATCAAATATCGAATGTTACTCTCCTAATCCCGGCAATAATCTCTGACTTTGTTCCCCTGAAGCTGAAAGAAACTTCCTTGTGACCGAGTAACAAAACCGACTCATTCGGCTGAGAATCCAACCACTTGAAAAGTAGTTCTGATGGTTTCGCTCTTGTTATTAGTGAGGTGTAAATAGGTACATTGAAATTTGATATAGGTGTAGGATTAAGCATAGCTTTTAAGGATCTACACTTGAACCTTCAAATTCATACACAGATGTGAATAACAGGTATTGAGCATTGAGTATAGAAGAAATCGATTTCAAAAAATCTTGTAGTAACTCGTTGCCGCTCCCGTTGATTATAGTTGGCAAATCTGCAATAGTTGTTGAAGGGAGCCCCGGAATATAGTCCACCACCTCATGTCCTCGTTCTAGCTCAGAAATTTTCATGTTAGATCACCAATTACATACAAGAACTATTTATGGTCCATGAGTTATAAGCCGATGAGATCTTAACTTAGTGGTAAAGACTATGAGACTGTGAGACTCTGGGAGTAAGTGAATTCTAGCAAGCATCAACTTTTTTTTTTATCAATGAGATGTTAACTTAGTAGTAACCACTATGAGATGAGTCAATTTTGGCAAGCATCAACTCATCAGTTTAATATTGATCCAATCATTGAAAAGTTTTTTCAATATGTTGCCCTTTTAATAACGGATAATCGAACCTAAACTATAATTTAATGAACTTTTTTTTTAAAAAAAAGGTTATGAACTAATTATATATCTTAACAAAACTAATTTATTATGCGACAACTATTTTAGCTCCTTACAAACAACAATCAAAGACTTAATTAGCATGACTGTTGAGCTATAAAAGTACTCTCACTTGTAAGTAGATATTTTGACCCCAAAAGTTGCATATAATTATGGAACTCTATACAAATATGTCACTGAATTGATTGATTTCAATCTCCAGAATTGATTAGAAATTCCCCTAGATTAAGTGCATATATAGTCAAGCAATGAGACAATTAATTGCATATACAATTCGTAGACTATATTGGGTCAAACATAAAAAAATTTACCTGAAACATCAAGAGGAAAGTGACCATGTTGGACCAACAAGTCAAAGTGAGCAAGAACAGTAAAGTAAGAAGCCGTTTTTGTTACAAGCGTTGCAACAGGAACATTCCTTCGATTCCCAACACCGACAACCCAACCCATCACCGCGTCATAAATAATAGCTGTGGGGGGTGTCTCAAGCCGGTRCAGGACCCGCTCGAAGGGGTCCTGGACCTTGGTTAACACGGCCCTCACGAAYCCAGGAAAATCAGCAGCACGGCCGAATTCGGAAGGGATAACTTGAGGGATCGTAGCGAATCGGAAGTTATCAGTTAAGGGGTACTGAGCCTCAGAGGTAAGGAAGGTGTGCCACTCTTGCGTGACGACGAAGGTGATAAGGACGTGTTTGGCTTTGGAGAGGATGATTTTGCACAGGTTTAGCATGGGGTTTATGTGGCCTCTGCCTGGGTATGGCATTGCCACTATGTGACAGCGTTCGTTTGCTGAAGTTTTCATGTTTTGTTGAGAATGGGAGAAAGGTGAAGGTTGTGGTGGTGATGTATTGATGTGGATGATGTATTGTGTAACTTGTATCACTTAAAAAAAAGATATATTTAAAAATTATGTTTAAAACTACTCCCTATGTATGTCGTCGTATCAGTTTAATTGCAATAATTGTTTTTCACGTTTATCAAAGGAAGAGATTTAAAAGGGTAAACGAACAAATTAATGGAAATTATTTTAAGACAATCAAGAATGGAATTATATGATACTAATCCTAAAATTATTTCATATAACTTGTCCGTTTACACCTTTAATTAGTCTCCTTGATAGCATGAAAATATTGTTGCAATTAAACTGATACAGAGAGACTATTTACTAAATTTTTTGTAAAATATTTCCATGTTGTCATTATATATGGCAAGGGATCAAAGAGGAAAATTTAAGAGGAAGAAAATAAGATAGTGGAGATTGTTTTAGTTATAAATATAGATATTTTACTTTTGATAATAGTTGAGTCTCGATTATAATTTATTTATTGGTGCCAATGAGTGTAGGCATGGATATTTCAATAGAAGAAATTATGAGAATTCGAACCTCTAAATCTCTAACCACTATTTCAAACCCTTCCTCAGTTTCGTATTCACATTCAAAGATTTTGAACAAAGTATAAAAGAGGTAATGATAGAGCTTATTAGAGACCTACAATACATAATGACTAGTATTTGATGCACGCGATGCGTGCTTGATATTTTTTAAAAAAAGTTTTACGTTATGGGGAAATCATATTTATATATCATAGGTTAGTTGTAAACTACTATAAGCACGCGATGCGTGTGGTCAGTTTTAAAATTAAATAATTAAGCAAATAGTAATTAGAAAAAAACAATGTAATTGGGTATAGTTTCAAATTAACAATGGGTGAGTTATTATGATTTTCAAATTTTCGATGCAATTTTTTCCTTCAATTGAATCTTCCGAAAAAGAGATTAAATGATTACTTACATTGACATACAAATAGTATTATTGAAATACATAATAAATTAATAGATATTTAATTCAATATGATTTTCAAAATAATTTGCATGCAATGATTAACTGATTCATGTAGAAAAAATAGTATATGGTATTAATGTATTTATATTTGAATTACTAATTAATTAAACTTTTTTCAAATAATTTGCAATGTTTAAGTGATTCAATTGATAAATTAGTCAATGTAATTAATGTATTTTATTTGAATGTTTTACATCAATTAATTAAATTTTCTTTTTTATTTAGTACAAAAAATAAAGAGAAATTATATTTTTTAATTAGGGCATTAAGTCTTTTACATCATAAGGGTATTTACGTCTTTTAATAGGGCAACCATTGCTCCCCCTTGGCTTATATAATAGGACTAGCGTTTTGTGCACGCGATGCGTGCATGCATATAATTAGCAAATGCATGGGAGACAATATTGAGAAATTTATTGTAGTTTCATAATATGACACTCAAACTTATAAAGACTCATTGAAAATTCATATTTATAGCATTTTGTCATATATATGAAATATTACCCGAGACTTTTTCATAACTGAAAAAATTTAGTAATGAATATAATGAAACATGAAAATATTAGGATCGAAAAAAACTACTGTAAATGAATGATAGATGGAGATGTGTTTTCATACGTAATTCAATTACTACTACACTATAAATTTATAATGTAAATATCAAGATATGCACGTGATTCTCATACATTAATATATGTTTGCACTTATGACTCATTTACAATAAAAATAAAAGAAACATATTGACATTGTAAGAAAAACATTGTATCTTTGAATGTTTCAGAATGAAGAATGAATTATTGTATGTGTTTTTATTACTTTTTATATAGTGGAGTGTGAAATTATTTTTTTAACCAATCTATTATAAAAATTCTAATAAGTTCCATAATCTGTGTCCAAATTCATTATATGTTATATAATTTGTATCCAAATTAATGATAAAATACCTAATTAGTGTTAAATTCATTATAAATCATATTATTGTCCAAATTCATTATTATTTAGTGTCTATATTAATTCTTTTATTGATTGACATGTAATTGGAAATTGACTTTGAGTAGATTGATTTTTATTTATATTTTTTCAAACTATATTTATTTACTAAGGCAAAAATGTAACTTTATAGGGGACACCATTGTCCCCTTGGGTTATATATAAGATTAATGAACAAGGATTCAAGAAATACAATTGATAATCATCAAAATAGAAGCAGAGACCTCCTCTGCAACAGTCTTCTAAAGACATCTCTTAGCCTTTTCCCTTCCAACCATGTCTTTTCTTTCATCACTTTCGTGGTCCATAAATTTCGTCACACCTAAGCTATTACTTCCTAGTAATTAACTTATCCCTCCTAACACATTGTTAATCACCTTAAACAATCTTCAAATCACTCACTATTAGCTTACTATTAGGCATTTGATCCCAATTATTTGGATTGTAAGCATAGGAAACCCGTATAATGCTCTCACAGTCGAGTTCCACCACAATGAGTCAAAATCCGCCAACAGAAGATGACACAACATCTTAACTGATCACACCAAGAAATAAACACCCTTTCACTGTAAGGCCATATTTGAACTTGAAGCGTCACTGCCTCACGTAACCATAAAATTGGGACACCGCTTTTCTAAACCGACAATGATCTCCTCTATTTGAGAATTTTTTCAGAACATATGGCAAAACTTTTGTCAAATTTCCATTTTTTGCTTCGGTTTGAAAATTATTTCCATCATACGCGTCCACGTAGGATCGGTATTTTTTTTTTTAAAAAAATTCAACTAACTCGCTATCACCAGTACGCGAATTATATATACACTTCGTCTATTGGCGACAGCGAATTTACCTAGTAGCGAATTATATTTACCTAGTAAATCGCTACTGACGATAGCGAACTAACGTACAATCGCTACTACAGTAGGAGTTAGCTGAGCTAGATTTTGACACATTTTTTTAAGAGCAAAATCGCTATTGACAGTAGCGAAGTATCAGAGTAATTTGCTACTGTCAGTAGCGAAGTATCAGAGTAATTCGCTACTCCCAATGCAAGTACTAGAGCAGTTGCTACTGGCAGTAGCGAATACCCATTTTTTTTAAAAAATAATAAATTGCATACCGATCCTACGTGGACAGCATGCGGAATAGTTTCGAAAACGAAGCTAAATGGGAATTTGCAACACTTTTGCAATATCTTGGGAAAAAAATTCTCCATTTGAGGCGTTGAGAACGAAGAAAACTTCTGTGTGAATTACAAGACTGAATCATTTGGCTGAGAGTCCAACCATTGTAAGTAGCTCTCATCATTGCTAATAATGATTGGATCATTATTATTGGATTCAACTAGTGTTGTATGTATCATAGGTCCAATTGTGTACACTGGAATGTAGTGCTTCTTTACACAGTTATCCATTGCTCTTCGAATTCGTAGATGGATGTAAATAGAAACATGTCGCGTTTTAAGGACTGAGAAAGTGTCTAGGAGTCGGAGAATCAGTTGCTTACCTTGCCCGTCGAAAAATGTTGTTAAGTCCGCAATATGAAGTTGGAAACCCCGTATATATCCCACAATCTCATTCCCTCTTTCTATTAGATGAACAACAAAATTTGATACATAAAAAAACACACACAAACAATTGGTATAGAGGTGAAGGTGGGACTACGTATAATAAGTGTAAACGTGAGTTGATAGGGTATTATTATGGTAATTAAAAGGTGAAAAATAACAAAAAGTAGGGATAAAATTGTTAAAAATAGCGAGATTACAATTCTAAAACAGAATTGTACCAAGTAAAAAATCATGCAAATAAAAATTGTAGTTATATCCTCTAGAATTTTCAGAGAATTTTAGTGATAGATTTTCATACATTTAGTATATTTTCTTTCTTTTATTTTGCATGGTCTACTCTTAGTATTATAAACAATTATTGAATATTTTTTTAATAGTTTTAGATTTAGGGAAATCTAGCTAACACAAAAATTATAACAGTATTTGATCACAACGAATATATGACAGATCATTCACTGCCTTACACTACGTGATGGCATTTTCTAAGTGCATCTTTTATGGTTTAACAAACTTTGATGCTCTATTTTTCCCATTACTACTAATTTTATGTTAAGGTCCATTGCAACGTATGGTTTGAGTCCCACATCGATCATATGGGAGGTTGAATCTCCTTCTCGATCTTAAGCTAGCCTTTGTGAAAATTCTCCCGTGATCCTAATATCAATGATATCAGAGCCGGCCAACAAGTCAGCATACTTTGCAATATAGGCTAATTCGATTTGAATAGTTATAATACTAATTGAGTGATAATAAGAGTATTATTTTTATTTTATATAAAATTAAATGTGATAAAGGCAGTAAACTGATTGAGTCGAGAGGGATGCTATGTTGAAGCAGCAATTCAAAGTGATGAAAGACAGTAAACACGGAAGCAGACATAGGAAAAAGCGAAGCCACGCAATATTCCTCTGTAAAGCAACATCAACAACCCAAGTACTCAGCCAGTGTCATACACAATGCGCTTGGCGCGGCTGAGCTGTGTCATGACCGCTCAAAGGGGTCCTGTAGTTTGGCTCGCACGGCTTCTATGAACCAACCATATCTGCGGCTCGCCATCCTCCGAGGACCACTTGTGGAAGCGCCAGAAGCGAATGTTTTAGCGGCGGCTTGGATCAGAGCTGAGTAAGCCGAGCCACTCTTGAGTCACTACAAAGTATTAGGAAGTCGTTGTTTGATTTAGAAAGATAAGTTTACAAAGGTTTAGCATGGGATTAATGTGGCGTGTCCCGTGATGGCATCCACTAAGTGGAGGTGTTCTCGTGGTG
>SNQN01010830.1:0-20716 GCA_008642245.1 Bassia scoparia | reverse complement strand
CTTTCATCACGAAATCACCCACATGTTTATCCTATGGAAAAAACAATCAACCAAACACAAATCAAATATCTAATGACCTCCTTCGCCTTTGAACTCTCATGTGACCGTCACGCAGAATCAATGTGTAAAGTCGAAGGTCTGTTTAGTCACCTATAAAACAGTTTTAGCTTAAAAGCGAGGATTTTTGATTCCTGTTTCCCTTACACCATTTGAACAAAACTTTGTCTGCCTCCATACTTGATGTTAGGAAGTCCTATACCAAGTCTGACACTTAAAGTTTATTCAGAAGTGTGGAATGGAGCCTTGCATGATACCACAAACGTCTTGTGCCAAGTTCCATGGATTGCATTAAGTCTATGAAACAAGCTGCTACAAAAAAAATAGACTATTATTTATGAAATTTTATCTAAGAAATGTAATGTAAACCATCATGTTTCCTGGTTCCACTCACAATAAATCACCTGTTGTGATCGACTATGTACATAGGTTGGCTTGAAACTCAACTCTATGTACCTTTGTCACACATGTAAATGCTCTAAAAGATTTATGTTGCAAGCCTTCAACATAATATACGATCAGTCAATGCATTAGAAAGTTCATTACCTACCTTACCATAAAAAACCAGATGATATGGTTCCCTTGCTGTTGTCTCCAAAGTGACAACTTCCTCTATTAAAGCTACTATGAGAGAAAATGCTCTTTAGTTCGGACATGTGTCCTTGCAGGCCAAATACCACTGTAGCCAAATACCAATAGTACTTCCTTCCAACTTAGACCTGTAAGAACAGAATCAAACAAGAGTCTTAGGAACCAAAAGTCTCATTGAACCCTTTTCCACAAAAAAAAAAAAAAAAAAAAACAAAAAAAAAAAAAAAAAAAAAAAAAAAAAAAAAAAAAAAAAAAAAAAAAAAAAAAAAAAAAAAAGTAAAAAAAATACAAAAAAAAAAAAAAAAAAATAAAAAAACAAAAAAAAAAGAAAAAAAAAAAAAAAAAAAAAAAAATAAAAAAAAAAAAAATGAAAAAAAACAAAAAAAAAAAAAAAAAAAAAATACAAACAAAAAAAAAAAAAAAAAAAATAAAGAAACAAAAAAAAAAAAAAAAAATAACAACAAAAAAAAAAAATAATCATTTCATTCAGATTGGTTTTTCTTTTCCAGAACCAATTTCAACATGTTATTGTCTTATTCACACTATTTCTTAACAGCAACTCGTGAATCTTGTGTCCATTCTACCACCAATGATAGCACACATGCAGTCCTTTGACATACATACTTACCTCCCTCTTGGAATTCCACTGATCCATGTGGTTTCTACCATGGTTCAAACAAGAGACCAGATTGTCACTGTCTGTATTAAGCAACCAAACTTTCCCTTGTATAACCTCGTGTTGATAGTTACTAAATCTTACAAGGTTTCCTACTCAGCGTACACGATCTAAATGTTATCACATGCTGTACTCTCCATTGAGTTCTTTCTCTCTTGATTAAATTCTCCAATTAAACAACTCATTCTTTTTACTTTTAAACCGACAAACATACTTTTCCAAGGATTCAATTGTAAATTGTATTCAGAATCACTACTATCCCAATGACAGTTAGTAATCACGGCGCTGTTTTCCCTCTTTCAGACTGTATGAATTCTCTAACATGTATGGTCAACGTTGCGTGATCAATCATATTTCAGCTATCAGCTTCACTTGATTTACATCACAAGCTGGTCTATAGAGGATATCAATCAAATAAGATTGTCCAAACTTAGTAAAAGCTTACTCTTTGTGACAGATCTATATATCTAGATTGTTAGCACAGTATTTCAAAGGCTTTCAACAGAATGAAGTTCTCTACAAAAGGTTGCTTTTCCTCTACGACATCTGAAAATCAAACCACTCTCACGTTGAACGTTATAAGCATCACTGGGGAACCAGGGAGATTACAGTATCTTCCTTCCTACCATCAACCTCGAGAACGTTCTCGGGATGGAAAGGATTGAGCCTTGTCTAGTTTCACCTTACACTTTCCATATAAACTCAGCTGCTCACTTGAATTTTCAAGTTCATGAAGAACTCTCAAGGTAGTACAACAATTGGCAATAGCAACTTCACATCAGCACGTTTTTCTTTTAAGTTCATCTTGTCGCCAGTTACTTATGTTTCACCAGTTTATAACATTCATTAAACAAGAGAATCTATACAAGCAGCATATATCTTGTCATACACTCATAGGATTGAAGCCTAACATGTTCTAGCGTACCTTTGTTCATGCACATACATCCTTCTTGGCATCAAGCACCTTCTCAGTGCGGTATCCCATATTATTCGACAACCTCTTGTACCTTCAGTTTTCGGGGCTCGGTCCGCCTATTAGTCGCGCATCGGCTGTCTAAAGATCGGCTTGCTGTGGGATGCTTAGCACACACGTGAGGCACGTGGATACGTGTTGGCGAAGGGCTCTCTCCGAAGTCGGCGCACGTATACATTGTTTACACTCGGTATTTGGTAGCGTGAAGGTTAGCACGGATCCCGCACATCGTTGGGCTCAGATTCATAAAGGACGCACCTCCTAGTCAAGGTTAATCACGCGCGAAGTGTGCAAAACATGGCCAGCACAATACCGTGGGTTCGGCGGACATGTACAATCAATCTGTAACCCAATTCGCCCGCATGTAGCGCCTCTACTCGTCTCATTGTAATTCCATTAAAAGCCACGATTTATTTGGATGCGCACGAACTTAACTATTTGCACCTTTAAGAAGCATAGGCCTAAAATTACTAAGTGAGTAATGTTTCTATTGATGCACAAGAGACTTATCCTAATCCTAGAAATGTGATGACACTTTAGTATTAATCATGGTTAAAACGTGTCGCTGAAACGCAATGGTGCATCACTAAGTTAATATGATTTTAAAGTGTATCAACATAATTTCCGGTGCTTCTTGTTTGACAAAATATAAACTACAAAGTTATACAACAATAGAAGATGAATAATTATGGAAGGTAATAAATCTTCAAATATGCCAAAACTCAATCTTTACACTAATCTGCCAAGAGAAACAAAAAGTGTTAGTTCTAAAAACGAAAAGAAACGAATCCTTTCCTTGATCGGCTACTATGAAACTAGTAAACCTTGTTAGTCCCATTGAAAACGCGAACGCGCAATGGATCTTTCGCCTTGGAAGTTGCTATAAAGAACAAAAGATTGTTATATTGAACACATGGAAGTAATAATAACAAGAAATGTAAAAGAATAAAACAAAAACCATGGAACAGGAAATCTATTAAGAAAACCCTACATATTTACATGAAGATGATTAAATGTACGTTTCTAACATTAGTTTAATCTACATTAAAACTCATAACAATGGTTAGTCAAATTAAAAAAGAGATAGAAGGAGATTAATTGGTACGAGTAAGTTACAGAATTCAACCTTCGTTATCGCTTGTTGATTCGAAAGAGAATCGATGCTTCTGAACTAAAAACGATGTGTATTGTGTTACGAGTGTTTTAGAGAGGAGGAAGTATGCCTCGGGAAGTGTGCGTATGAAGTGTCGAGTGTTCGAAGATGGTGCATCGGTGGGTTAAAGTCGAAGGGTTCGACTGAGCAAGGCAGCGAGAGTATTCTATAGCACGAGGAATTTTTGAGAATAGAAACCCTGCATATATAGCTCTGAGGATTTGAGCGTTTATTATTTGTAGAGTGGGCTTGATATATACGCTCAACCTCAGCAGTAATACGCTACCTTCTCACCTTTACCCATAAGGGCTTTATGCATATCTATCGTATGCCACATGAAACCACATGAGCGTATATACGAACGCATATGGAGCGTTATACGCTCTGAAGAGCGTACATATACGCTCATTCACCTGCGATATCACGCTCAATGCATTCGTGTATATTTTCCAAAACCTCGAAAATATTTTGATTCCTCCGATTATTCGTCATTTCCCTTGATCGACACCTAGACCACCCTTGCTCTCCAAGCAAGGATCTAGAATTTCTATGAAGTGTCCCACGTATTTCGGAGTATCTTTTTCTAATTATTCATGATTTCCTGCGTATTCTGCGTATTGTAAGTACACTTGACCAAAATTCATAGAAAAATCAAGAAATAATATTTTTAAAATATATGGGCGGATTCAAAATGGCCACGTACATGGTAGATAATCAAAAAGCAGAGAATCGCCAGTAGTAACTTGTTTAAACCTCTGAAAACCTTTAAGAAAACCGAGAACAAACTAATATTTAGTTGCTTGCTTTGACCTTCTTGATCTTTTAGTTTCCGAGTACGACCTACGGATTCACAACCTCTTTGTGAATCAAAGCATATTTTCTGAGTCGAAACAAACGCGAGACGCGGTAGTGTTCATCACAGATTACTCATTTGGGGCAGAACATTTTCAGGTGTCTACGTTTCCCCTCGATGCTTCGCTATATAGCTTCACCATACACTGTTAGATTTCTTCATCCTCATCTCCGAGTCAGAATCACCCCACATTATTGCTATCATACGCATTTTTGAAAGCTCGCTTTTCCCAGACTTGGCTAATTTGTCCTTCAACTTGTGGACAATCTCTATTATATCCTCTTCTCTCACACTTAAAGCACCTACAGAAGATGAGTTGTTTTTCTAAAATTTTTACCTTTGAAGTTCTTGGCTCTGATCACGGAGCGTTCTTTCAAAATCTTTGGCAATCATGCCAATCTCATCTTCATCCTCTTCTACTGTTCCCTTTAGGGCTATGCCTCTGGTGGTTCCTTCTCAAACTTAGAGTCACAATAACTCATGTGTCATAGGCAGCCAATCATGCTGTTCCAGAGACAATGTAGACAAATCTTTGGCTCATATAAATAGCAATGATCTTTGGTTGTCTCATGTCTGATTTATAACGCGCAATAACTTTTCTCACAAGATCCTCATCAGATAAAACTTTTCACCAAGGATCTAAGATCATGATTTTATTGTCATGAATATCTACTGCTAAACAATCATTAATCTTTTCACCTTGATTCATCTAGCATAACTAATATCATTATTTATGACATAAGTTAAATTCAATTTGGATCTTTTACCTCGCTGGTTTCCTTCATAAGCAAGTCAAGGTATTCCAAGTTTCTTTTCGCACTGCTGATCAGATAATTCGTGTTATATTGCCTCATCCTATAGCCTTTGTGATTACAATTGCTTTGGCTATTCTTCTCACAGGCAACTTGTAATCTGCCAGCACTCAATTCATTGTCTTTTCTTGGAGCTTGTTCCCTTCAGAGTCATCTCATGATTTTTGTTGGGACCATTTTTGACACGAGCCAGCACTCATAGTCAATTCCATAATAACATTTTTGATCTGTTTTTCCACTCAGTGCCAAGTTACTTCCGTTAAACTTGGGTGTAATTTTCTATCATAACCGATGCACTATCTTGTACATACTCACTGTCTGCATTCTCGTAAGATGTATACTTCTTACAAGAAGCCTTGCGCTCTATGATCCAATTAAAGTTCTTAAATACTCAAGAGGCGGGGGTGAAATGAGTATGATGACTTATGACAATTTTTCTTTTTGCTTTTACCTTATAATGAGGAACCAGTTGCGCTGGTTCCTATACGCAGCGAGATGTAAACAAAGCAATATAAGAAACGACAGTATTTAACGAGGTTACCACAACTCTAGGCTCTTACGCTCCTATTCCTAAGCTCTTTTATTAATCAAACTTCTGAAAACAAGCAACTGTGCTCACTCTACTGCTTCCCTACTGCCGGGAAACCAGCACACCCCGACACTCAACTCTGAATGAGCACTCGACGTCACCATCAACGTAAATCCAACTTTGTGTTTGAACTCACAAACACTCTCTCAGGCCTTCAACCCCTACTGTTGAATGCCTTACAAGAACAATCTTTCTCTCTTATGAACTACTTCTTTAAAAGCAAGTAACAGAATGTTTTAGCATCGACTTATGCTCGGTATGACTCAATGATATGGACTTGTGCTTTCTGTGTTTTTCTCTCAAAGTATTTCTCTTTTTGAATCCGTGGATAGAGATATGGAATAAAATATAGACTATAATTTATATGTTTATAACTTAAAACCCTAGTATAAATCTATATCTTGCCAAAACAAGGCAAGATTAGTTTTATGGAAAGTATTTCCTTGTCGTCTTTATCCTACAAAGTTCTTTGAATCGAACAACGGATATACCCAAGTTAAGGCACAAATATACACTATATCTATCATATTCCAGCTCAACCAAAACGAGATGAATAATTTTTCCAGAATATCCTTTACAATAATTAGAAAAAACCTTATTTCAAAGACCGCACCAACATTCCATTCAACGAACTTAGCTGGTTCCCCAGCTTGTTCACTTGAGAATGTGTGTATGAATTTGGTTCCAAGCTTTGTTACCAAAATACATAACATACTCAAAAACACTTAAGGCACTTTAGTTCATTTCCATTCAATCATACATACAGAGCATATTACATGAATATCCTTAATTAAACTCTAAATTACAATTCTTCAATCTATGTTCATCTTCACAAAACTGAATCTTTCCTTCAAACTACTTCCAATCTTTGAACACAGCTTTCTTCTTCGAATGTCTTCGAAAGGATTCATTACCTTCTACTTCAAGTCTTGTACATCGCGATCTATTCTGCACGATATATAACAACGTTAAACATGCAACCAAAAATATGTTGAGGTTTTCAACATAACATCAACGGAAACAGCTCGTACTGTTCAGCCTCGGTACCTGTTCTGTACCAGTAAATGAGCTTTTCATATAATCAGCTGTTCCCTGTATCAAACAAGTTAGTTCCAAAGCATTCACATTAAGTATTAACTTGTTTTAAGAAACAAGTATCTATTTCCTGTAATGGTTTGTCATCATTCAAAACTCAAGGGACTCAACAGGAAGTCAATAGGGGATTGCCTTCATTTGAACTACTATATAGGTAGTAGCTGGGTTGAACATCTATAGGTGGGTGTTGGGGAATATTCTTGTGCATAGTTGCATAGGACGATTGAGTGTGTTTTTTTGTTCATTTGAGTGGATTAATAAAAAGTGTGAGTGAGAGGAGGACGTAGACTCTTTAGAATTCGAACGAACCTCGTTAAATTCTTGTGTTGATTATTGCTTTTATTTCCGTTGCTAGAGAACTGTGAGTGTGTAATATTAGGAATAAAACCTAAGATGAAATTGATAATGGAAACATTGTTTTTCCTGAGAAAACTGCTAATGCATATGAAGTAGAATCTGACTTTCTATCATCATTTGAAAGGTAAAAGATGGATTGCAATATGATAAGTGTTGATGCTAATATTCTCTCTTATATAAACATGTAGGAATTATCCAATGTGGCTATTCTTGTGAAATTATACAAGAAATCGAGTGGTAAAAGAAGGAGTTTTGATTGCTCCTAAATGCCAAGAGCGGGATTATGTTGATCTCAATCATGGATGCTAATTTTGATAAATCTTCAAGCAAAATTTCTKATGCTTATGCTTTCCCTCGCCACATTCCATTAATGGGTTTTATGGTGAAGAAGAGGATGTGAAAGTATGGGCTAAGAGTGAAGATATTAAGCAAGAGGTCCATGAGCCTCTTGAGGAGGTTAATCTTAGTWYTGAAGATAATCCTAGGTACACTTACATTAGTAAACAATTGCCTAATGAAGATCAGTTGTCCATAATAGAAGTCCTCCAATCCTATAAAAACTATTTTGCATGGGAGCACCAGAAAAATCCANTGAAGATAATCCTAGGTACACTTACATTAGTAAACAATTGCCTAATGAAGATCAGTTGTCCATAATAGAAGTCCTCCAATCCTATAAAAACTATTTTGCATGGGAGCACCAGAAAAATCCARGGATTAACCCATCAATCATTTAGCACGATCTCCTAGCAAACCAGGGTGTACACTAGTTGTACAATGCCCTAAGTGTTTGGCGCCAGATTTGATTCTTAAAATTAAGGAAGAAATCGGCAAACTCCAAGATGTAGGTTCATTTAGCTAGTAAAATATGYTGAGTGAATCGCAAAAATTGTCCCCGTGATCATGAAAAATGGATAGATAAGGATATGTATTGATTATAGAGATATCAATATCCTATGCCTATAGCAGATATACTAATTGATGCTTCTTCGAGACATGGGTTAGTGTCAACTCTAGATGGGTTTACTAAATATCATCAAATTAGGATTGCTAAGGATGATCGCTTAAAGACTGCAATTAGATTCCTAGGGTCAGTGGGATCGCATGAGTATGTAGCTATGCAATTTGGATTGAAGAATGTAAGAGAAACCTATCAACACGCCATGAACCTTATCTTTGATGAGATTATAGGTGATTTCATGGAGATATACATAAATGATGTTTTGGTGAAATCAGAGAGTGCGTTAGGACATGTAAAACACCTTGTTCGAGAATTTGAACGAATGAGAAAGTTTTAGGTACATAGGAATGATATAGAAATAGACCAAAATAATGCAAAATCTGTCTTAGAAGCTCACTCTCCTAGGAATAAAAAGGAGCCATAGAGATTCTTAGGGTAAATTAATTACGTTCGAAGGTTTATTACCAACTTAGGCCATGTTCTTGTCAACTGAATTTTGCTGAACTAAACTTAGTTTTACTGAGCTAAACTTATTTTTACTAAAACCTTAACAAATTCTTAAGGATTGAACTTATTTTTACTGAACTGGACTTATTTTCATTGARCTGAGCTTATTACTAGTAAACTGAACTTATTTTTAATGAACTGAACTTATTTTTACTAAACTGAACTTATTTTTACATTAACTTWTTTAAGTAAGTGGACAAGAATAGGGCCTTAGTAGGGAATGAAGTAAATCAAATGAAGAATATCAATTAGCATTCGAGCAAATCAAAGCAAAACTAACATCACCCCTAGTGTTAATCCCTTGGAAGCGGAATGGAAAGCCATTGAGATTATACCTCTCATTATCAACAAATTCCATTGCCAGCATGGTAACTCAAGAAAAACAAGCATGGACATAAGCAAGCAATTTTCTATCTAAGTAGAATCTTGTAGGTTGTGTAATCTAGATACACTACTTCTTAGAAATTRTGCTTAAGTTTGTACGATGCCTTAGTCAATCATAATCATTACTTTGTGGCCTTTTACATTGAAATCATCTTGCCTAGATAATGTGTTGGAAACACTATATCATCCTTTTTTCAAGGGAAGATTATGGAAGTGGAGTATGCACCTGCACTTGAGTTAAAATCATCCCTCAAAAAGCTGTGAAAGGTAAGCATTAACTGATTTGGGTGTCACACACACGTCAGTCGAGCAGCAAATGACGAGGTCTCCAGGTTAGAATCTTTAAAGACTCAGTGTTGAATCGTTTTATGTAATTCTCAACTTTCGTGGGTTATGTTACAGCTATAGAGAGCCATAGTGGTGACCTCATAGGCGTTTTCCTGTATAAACTATGGCGAACTTAGTTCAAATAGTGAATTGGTGACAAACGAAGGGAGTTCACTGAACCATGTGAGCGTCATTCCCTTGAGAGTGGTGGGAAAAATTTGCACAAAGATGCTCGCATTCAGTCTAAACTCCATTTGTGCCTTATAGGCTGCCTATGATCATCTGGATCTGTGGTGCCATCAAATGGATCATAGTTGGAATTTTAACTTTTTCTATCAATTGTGTCAAGATATCTCTCTTGCTGAGAGGGGTACGAGAAGTGAGAATTCTCTAGGGATATCTCTGCCACATTTCAGAGGTTGCTTCATCTGAACTATCTATCTCTAAACGCCGGTTGCCTTCTGGACTGGCGGCTGTAGTCTCCTAGTGCGGCGGACGCCGTGTCGAGTGTCGCCTTGTCGGCGATCTTCTTATGGTGAGTCGAATCGAGTTGATGAACGCTGGGTAGTGGAAGCGCCTCTCTAGTGATCTCTCGGCGAACGGAGCGATTACTTTCACCTCGTTCGCGCCTACAATTGTTTATGATCTCCCTGGCATTAAGGATGCTAGGTGTGACGGCCCGGCTTCTGGACACCATATGTGTCTTGCACTCTGCCGGGTGAAGTTGGCCGTGGAGATGACTCGTGATCGTACTCGACTATCGCCTTTGACAAGCTTGTCGCGTACCTATTAAAATACCTATTAAACTAACTATGTAGCTAGTGGTAAAGGGTCGAATCCACAGAGAGCACAATATAATTATTAGTTATTAAAAGCGTCTAGATAATAAAAGGGTTTTTGATTGAGTTTTTAAGCTACAACTAATGAAAGCAACGAATTAATATATAAACTAAATTCTAGGGCTATGGATCACTATCAACAAAATCAACAATCATTGGGTAATCAACAATTCATAATAAGGCAAATCGAACAGGGTCAAAGTTCTCTCAAATCGAATGACATAGAATACTCCTAAGCGTATCTCTCGACCTAGGTAGTGTCTAGTTCCCTATTTGACGATAGATTTTGTTTAAGTTCAATCGCTAGTCTAGAACTCGTGACATTAATTACGCAATTAAGTCGTGTGCACTACTAATTAAATAACATGAAGAACAATAATTAGGAATTCAACAATTGCCAAAGTATGAATTGAATTAAACCAAACATGCTAATCATATTGCATAGATCCAAATGCTCTAGAAAGGAAATTACTCAATCTTAATGCAATTAAACATAATAAAAGCAATTGAGAAAAACATAATTAGACTAATAACAAAGAATAAGGAGACTAGAGATTAAGATAATACCGAGAATCGCAATAATTGAAGAACTAAGATGAACTATGAATAATTGAATTAAACTAAACTAGGGTTTTTTTAGGAGAAAAGTAATTTCTAAACTAACTAAATCTCATAATTTGAAGTCCTTTTACAAAATAGTAGCATCCCCTTTAAATACTCCTTAAGCTAGGATAAAAAGCCCCTTGAAATTCATAATATCCTCATTAAAAATCAGCCAAACAAAGATATGAAAATCAAAATATCGGGCCTAACGGTCGGATTCAAGCTTGAACCGATCGGTTAGTATATACTCGCGCGGCAGCTTCGCTGGAATACCTTCCGAAGTCCATATCTCGAGCTCTGGTGGTCCAAATTAAGCATATGACCTATCAAATCGAAGATCACGGAGTCTAGTTTCTAAAGCAATTCGAATCGCACCARTCCAACATAYGAAATGTGACKGATGACCAAAATAGTGAGAATATGTCAAAATCGATGCTCCGCAACGATCACTCTTCGCGTAGCTTCACTCCTAACTATTTACTACTCCTCCTAAGGCTCCATAGTGCTCACAAATGAGTCCAAAATCTCTCCAAATCAATGAAAGTAACCTAAATCTCATTCAAGCACTAAACCAACAACATTAATAGTAAAGAGAGCCTTAAGAAGGCCGAAAACCATTCAATATAGCAAGAGAATAAGGAGAAAAAGCATATATCATCACAATACATCACCCTTGGACTCCCAAGAGGCGAATCATGAGAGTGCCGTGCTGATCCATTGGATCGGCTGACAAAGTTGTTAGGGGCCCAGGCGGCTCCTAACAACTTGTCCCTCATTTGCAGACTGTCCTGAACGCCCAGGCTAGGGAACTTCTGCACGGACAAGTTTTAGTGCTGGCACCGTTTCTGGTTCTGCACGGGGTGCTCCAGGAATTGCACGCTCCAAATCAGCAAAGTGTACATCTAAACCTCTGACCAAGGCATTGAACTGATGCTCAAATTTTGCTGCCAAATCAGTCAGATCTTTTCTGGTGACTCCKTCTTGGACTGGAACAACTTCTTGAGGTTGAGATWGAACATCTCCATGATTTCTGACATTCTCCGATGTTTCTGGAGATTCCTCGCTGGCGTTTCGACGACTTCTAGTGATTCGTGCCATCTCTGACTTCTTGATCTGTGTTCCCCACAGACRACGCCAATTGTTCCAAGTAACGAAAACTTAGATCTCAAAAGTAGGGGAAGTAGATTCTTGATGTCTGTTCTTGATCGTTCGCCGGAAAATACGTCGGAAAACACACCGGAGGAGTACGTCARGTCCCCTGAGGAGAGAGAAAATACAGTCAGAGGGTCCAGGGGTATGCACCCTGGGGACCACCTCCGATGCTTAAGTCAACAAAGGTAGGAGAGAGAAAAGAGAGAATTTGAGAGTATGAGAGAGAAAGTACTTGTTTTGTTGTGTCAAAGTAAAAGTGTGAATGTGGTCCAATTGTGATGCTGAACTCCTATTTATAGGCAACTAGAGGGTAATCTGGTAATTACCTTCAACTTAGAAGTATCTAGAACTGCTTATAACTGAATTCAGTTAGACAACTTCTTCCATAAGTTTTCCTCGTTTGACTGGTCAACAAGGCAGTTAATGGCATTTTTGTAATAACCAATAATGGGCYTRGCCCAACGCGGAGTGGGCCGGAACAGGACTTAATGTTGATGCGGATACAAACTTACCGACTTAACCAACTTTGATTGTTATTTTATAATTTTATAATTTTTATATCTTTCTATTTAAAAGTTTATTGTTGTATTGTTAGAGTTTCATTKCGGGTTTGTTATGTTCAACTTATTTTGACTTAACTAAAATTATTTTTTATCTGAACTAATATGAATTTATTTTTCTGAACTGAACTTACCTAAAATTTCTAAAGTTGTTTTGTTAGAGACAGAAATAATTAGTTTGTTCTTTTCAACTTTTTTTTTGAGCCGAACTTATCGGAACTTATTTTTTTTCCTGAAAATAAGTAAAAAAAAAATAAAAATAAGTTGAACAGAACAAATTCTTCAATTTAAAAAAAATAGTTTTCTAAATTCAACACTAAGACTTTGCCATATTATCTAAATTAAATGTTAAGTTAGCATCATAAATGTATATAATATAGATTATAAAGTATTCAATTCTAACTAAGTCGTTGATTGTATCCATATTTATATATAGTTAGACCTTTTAGCCTTGGAGGCAATCCACTAGAGAATAGTGCATAAAATTCATATTAATTTGCTTCAATGAAACTAGTTTTACTAAACGAAACTATTTTTACTATTAAAATAAACAAAACTAATTCAAATAGCTGCAGGGAAAAACTAAGAATAAATAATTGCCGAGCTGATTTTTTCAAAAATTGATTTCAGAGGCAGAGCTCAAAAATCTAGCCAAAGGTCAAGGCAGTTAAGCGATTGTTATGTAATATTTAGTTTCAGTTAAGTCTTAGTTTAAATTCAATTCAATTCAGTTCATTTTAACTCAACTTTAGTTCAGTCCAAAGAAACATAGCCTTAGTCTTCTGTTTCATTCTACTTCAACCATTAGTTTAATTCAGAAGAAAGCCCAACTACCCAAGTGCCAAAAAACGTACAATTAAGACCCATGTCCCATTACAAAGATGAATAAATTACTTCTATATAATTTGACTAACTATTTTCCTACACTTTTCACAACAAAAATTTCTTTACTGAATGAATTGAGACTCATTTGGTGACATTAAGATTAGGGTTGGGGAAAACTCACCCAACTCGTTTACCGAAAAACGAACCCGACTTGAAATAAATGGGTTTGGGTTTGAGGATTCTCGACCAATTAAATAAATGGTTAACTTGATTTACTGTTTAATTAAACGGGTTCGATTATGTTTGATTTTGAACTTGAAAATAACGCTGATAGAGAACCCATTTAATAATTTTATATGAAAATGATATTTAAATGGAAAATTGCTCACAAAAATTTCATAAAATATAAAGATCTATTATAAATTAGTTTATTGAATCATATTCTAAATTTAAGTATTCTTTGTAACATATACACTAGTATTTATAAATATTATAAATATTTTTATAAAACTATAATAGATAAATGGCGGTTAAACTAGTTAAGTGGGTAACTCGTTTAAAAAGCAGCTCGGGTTATTGGTTGAGCTTTCAACCGTTTAATAAACAGGTTATGGTTGGTTGATAGAATCCTAAACCCGTTTATTATTGACCCGAACCGATCTGATCTACCAGCTCTAATTAAGATTAGTGACCCTAGCTAGGCATTTATAATGCATATACTCCTCCATAAACGAATGTTGCAACAAAGTAATATTTTATACATCACAAATAATACCCCTTTATTGAAAACATTTCGTTAACGGAGGAAGCACTCTTATTATTTGATCGGTGGTAACCCCGAGCAATAAACTAGTTTGAGTATATATCATGACTTTTCATTTTTAGGCACTTTGAATTATTTGGGCCTTGTTGCGTGCTAAGGGTTTGCTAGCACAAGCCAAATCCGGACCTGCAAGCTGTAAACACGCAATTGGTCTACCGTGATCCCAGGACCACACAGCTTTATATGTCCTACTACTGTATACGACGTCGTTTTTGACATTTCTGCCTCTTCCAAAAACACTTCGCGCTCTTCTTCGCTCTTCATTTCTCTGTTTCATATACTTTTTTTTCTTTTCTTCTGCTTCAAGATTTATACACTTGATAATATTACAGTTTGCACAAGATTCTTCATACTACACACAATAATATTTCAAATTATAGCCAAAAAATAAATTCTATAAAATACCAAATTTAGGTTTTGAAAATAATTCATATGGCTGATTTTGAAGGTTGTGATGAAATCGTTAGAATGCTTCAATGAAGTTAAGATGCTACTAAAAGGATCAGAATAATTTGCTAGCTCATTCATTAATGAATCTTCAAATGTTCGGTACTACTTCAAACCAAGTTGATGTTCTAAATTATTTGAATATTGATTGATTTTGTTTGTTACTTTTTTCCAGTGATTTTAATGCATGAACATTTATTATTTGATTCTGTAATATGGAAATGTGTTATGCTTGATTTTAATAGCAATGAATATTTGATTCATACAATGTTCAATTGTAGTTGAAAGTGCTGTAAATAAGGATCAGAATAGTGTTGATAAAGGTGATTTAATAGAGAATAGAATGTTCTTTATTGTCGAGAAAATTTGCTAGCTCAATCATCAATTGAATCTTCAATTTTGACACTACTTCAAAATCAAGTAAGTTTAACGTTATAAATATTTGAATTTCTTTATTTTTAGTTGTGTTAGTTTTTTCCAGTATTTTTAATGGGAACATTTTATTTTTTATTTCTGTAAAAGATTATCTGTTATGTTTTATTTTTATATAAATGAACATTGATTCATTACAATGAACATTTGATTCACTTACAATGAACATTTGATTACTTAAAATAAACATTTGATTCATTCAAATGAATATTTATATTGCAGCTAGTGATGTTTCATTTGTGGAAGCGGAGAAGTCTGAGTTGTTGTACTTAAAGGTTAATAGTGATCAAAAGCTTTTGATCTTTATAATGACTATGATTTTCGCAAGGGTTTTTGTTTCGAAAGGAAGAATAGACCATGTATAAGGGTCAAGGATGGAGCATGAACAAATTTCTTTGTTTCCAATGCTGATTTAAAGTATGATGCCAAGGTTATTACAGAACCTCGAAAATATGAGAGTTGGATACACGAACTGTTGTAAAGCTTTAGCGAAGTTCAACATTGACAAAAATTGGGATATATACTTTTGTCCTGCAACATGAAATGGTGCACAACCAATGAGCTGTATCGTCTGACAACACATAACTTGAATCACAACGAAATCGGTATTGTATGCAAATAAATTGAGCATGAAACATCAAAAAAAGTGCGTAGCAACGAGTACTTAAATAATTCTTATCGTGTCATGCGGAATGAGTAGGAGTTCACCATTTGCTTGGTTTTACTAAAAAAGATGCTTATAATGCCTTGGCTAAACAAAAACGAAAGGAGCACAAAGCTTGATGGAGATGATTGTAAAAACTTTATCCGTTAATTTGCAAGAGGTAAGAGAAAATGAACATTTCAAACTCTTACTGATGAACATCTAGTTCTAAAATATGAACTTTATATTAACTTGGTGAACTTATTTTTTAATTTTAATATATTTTTTTGTAACTTTTCAATGTGTAGGCAAGCTCGTGAAGAAGATTTCTTTTATGAGTTTGAAGTTGCACAAAACTGGAGCTCCTAATAAGTTGTTTTTGGCGCGAAAGTAGAAATGAAGAGGGATTATCAACATTTTGGCGACTTGTTAGTCTTTGATACCACTTATCGAACCAAATAAATATGCAATGATTTGTGCTCCATTTGTTGGATGAATCACCACTGCAACAACGTTATTTTTGGTATGGAGTTTATCTTGAAGGAGGCGATACAAGTCTTTTGTTATGGCTATTTGAGTCATTCTTGTGTTCTACCGGCGGTATACATCCAATTACTATAATGACTGACCAATCCGCTGCCATGGCGCTCTGCAATAAAGATAGTTATGCCTAATAAGCTAAAGCATGGAGGAAAAGAATTGGTCAAATATGTGATTATATCAAAATTCAGGCTTAAACGTCAGTGCAGGTAAATGAACATTTGTGCTTTCAGTTATGAACATTTGTGTTTATAAACTGAATATTTTCTTTATCTATTGTTTTGTAGGGCATTGATGCAGGTACTTGTTCCTATGTTCATCCAAAAGATCCAAATTCAAGTTTGATTAACTTTGCAAACAATGGCACATAATGGTGTTGCAATGAGACTAAGAAAAAAGTGATTAAAAAAATAGGGCAAAGCAAAACCAAAGCAAGCTAATGAAATGTATGTGGAGTGCGGAATAATGAATTGGATACACCAATGCTGCTGAAATATGTTCTTTCTAGTGTTGCAAAACCACCACAAAAGATCAGAGATTCATACTTTGAAGTTTTTCTCGTCGATTTGATGAAGAAGCGTGTCAACAATTAAGACTAGTGATAATTAGTTTTGAAGAATTGAATGGATGGGATTTTGAAGTATCTTGAGTAATATCATTCTTGTCAAAAAACATATATTCAACCTTTTCATTAAAATATTCATAACTAAGATGACGTATCTTGTAGCAAAAAATTACATAGCAATATTCATAGCAAGATGATGTTGCCATTACATCAAGCACTTCTGAATATTTTCATACAAAATGATACCATTTTAATATTGTAGCCAAAAATTTTACATAGCATTTTCTTATCTATTTATCCTATATATTTTTCTAGGATATTAACCCTTTTTTCTACTTCTTTTTCATGTTTATTGTTGTTCCAATCTTCTGTTGTTCTCGCATTTTCAATTATGTCCTTCTTGTACTTGTTTCAGGTCGTGCAAAGAAATTTGATTGCAATAATCGACCCTCCAATCTCAAGATTGCTTCTTCCTACAAGTTATTCAATACAAAAAAAAAGTTGTTATGAATATGAATTGATATTTAACTCTAAGTTAAAAATGTTGAGTGACAATTCATAATACTAGAATTCAAAACATTACAACTTTCTGTTTGCTGAATTCGCAATCCCAATCTTCATCACCATTAAAAGTCTCCATGTGATGCATTATAAAAATACACCAGAATTTGTTTTATCAGAGTTCGGATTCCATTTCATTCTCAAAACTTCTTCCTTGTATTTCACGCAATGCATCATCAACTTTCGAATTCACATGATTTGAAGAATGCAGAGTAAGCACTTAACTGTACAAATTCACATTGATTGAAGATAAGTTTTGTGAACATTTTGACTATGAAAATGAACAATTACAATGACATTGAAATGAACATTTAAGACTTTTCTTACCATTTTTTGGGGCTGTCTCATACAGTCTATTATTAACAGAAATTATTCACAAAAACAAACAACTAGAAAGCATTGTCATCCTAAAAACAATCATTGACTCATTCTAAAGAATCAAACTCACAATTAAAAATTAACAAATGAAACCAGCCAACAAAACATCAATATCCTAAACTAAAAATATATGAATATCAAAGCCTAAATTCGCTGCTAATATAATAAGCACTAAGCTGAAAATGAGCTTAAATCACAAGCAAATTGAGTATACAAATCAAATGTCATCTTCAACAAAAAATTATAAATTATTTTTTGGAAAATGAACTTACATCAGTCCCTTTCGATATTCATCTACTTCATATGAATTTTGCATATCTTCCTTATTCCTTCACAAATTCAAACAACAAAGAATCAAATACATGCAAATGTTAATAAATTCACATAAATATTTGAAAATTGTAATTGAATATACCTTTTTCCCTTGCTTTGATACATCAATTTATACTCTTCCCTTAAATCCATTTGGATATTTCATTAATCTTGTGCTTTTGATTGCTATTTGATCGATTTAATTGTTTGTGAATTGAGATTGATCGTGTTTTTTGGGGTTTTTTTTGCTGGATTTTTGGAGGTTTATGAAAGAGAGAGAAAATATTTTTGGGGTTTGAATGTCGCATGTCGAAAATAGAAGAGCGTTGTTGTCAAAAAAAAAAAAGAAAAGAAAAGAAAAGAAATTTGCAGAGCGTGATTTCACATAACAGGAAGTAAGATAGTATGATGTAAGGGGCGTGTATGGCACACGAATTAGACCACACAAAAGTATTATGGTCCTGGGACCATAATAGAATTTGCCCAACACCGGAGGAGAGTAAAATAGGAGTGGTGCGTTGCCTTTCATGGATCAAAGCGCGAGAATGTATCGATAAACAACTTTTACTATATATAGATGTGCATCGTATTTCATGGAAAATAAGTGAACTAAGAGTATGTATTTTTTTTACAAGCAAGGTTGCACGGTGGAGTCCGCACATATCCTATCTCAGAATTGTGCCGTGGGGGCGGGGGGAATACCCAACATGTCAAAGCTGCGATTATGTGGATCAAAGAGCAGAGCATTCACACCATTTAGTACCAGACTTGAGCAAAAGTAATCAGAACAAGTAAGAGAGAGAGAGAGAGAAGAAGAGAACGAAGAAGACATAGAGACGACGAGAGAGAGAGAGAATTTGATGAGAGAAGAAAAGGAGAAGAAATTTTATTATTGAATGAATGAGAAAGACTTACAATGAATTGGGCTTATATACTAGGCTCCAAAAACTAATTTGTTACAAAGTAACAAAATTTGTTGTAACTAACTACTAAAACAAAAATACTAGGAAAAATATCTAAAATCGATAAAATATCAACTAGAAACCACAAGTAGGTACTAGAAGAGGAAGCTGAAGCTTTGGTGCTGTTATGGCACCTGTTGAGTGTAGGAGTAGCACGACAGTCAAACCCCCCTCTCTCAAACCGGGGGTGGAAAACAGCCCAAGTTTGCCTAAGAGATGATTTTGCTGCTGAGAGGGAAGAATCTTGGTCATAACATCAGCCAACTGGAAGGAAGTAGGAAGATAGGTCAGTAGGAGGAGATCCTCMATCACTTTATCTCGGGTGAAGTGACAATCAACTTCGATGTGTTTKGTGCGTTCATGAAAAATGRGATTCTTGGCTATGTGAATTGCACTAAGATTATCACAGTGGAGTACAATAGGCTTGAGACAGGGAACCCTTAAGTCATGCAGAAGCCTAATGAGCYAGGTTACTTCACTAGCAACAGAGGAYATGACTCTATATTCTGCTTCACCRGATGATTTGGAGACTATACTTTGCTTTTTAGATTTCCAACTAATAGGAGAGGACCTAAGCATCATGACATAACCASTAACATATCTCCTAGTGTTAGGACAAGAGGCCTAGTCTGAATCACTATAAGCTTGTAAAACCAACTGATCTGACCTATGCTTGAGAATTCCTTGACCTGAAGTGGAAACAACATATCTCAAGGTATGTTCCAAAGCTACAACATGAGTGTCTCTAGGATCCTGAAGAAATTGACTTAAAGTTTGGACTGTATAGGCCAAGTCAGGTCTAGTATTTGTCAAGAAATTCAGTTTACCAACCAGGGTTCTGTAATGTGTAGGATCAGAAAGGGGAATGCCTTCATTTTGAGGTAATTTGAGGTTTTGAGGCAAAGGAGTTACTACATGCTTAAATGTTGTTATGCCACTAGAAGCTAATAACTCCCRGGTGAACTTTCTTTGAGTCAAAGTGATGCCATTACTGACRTAACCAACCTCTATACCAAGAAAGAAGTGTAGTTTCCTAAGATCTTTGATTGTGAATACCTTATGTAAATGGTCTTTGAGCTGTGAAATGCAACTAGGATCATTCCCAGTTAGGATGATGTCATCCACATAGACAGCCACTACAGTGATGGAAGATCCTTGGATTTTGTCAAACAGACTGTAATCATTTTTGGATTGTGCAAAACCTTGAGAAATGAGTTCAGTGACAAGTTTGGCAAACCATTGCCTTGATGATTGCTTAACACCATATAAGGATTTCTTTAATAAACAGACTTTTCCCTGTGCATTAGACAAACCTTCAGGAGGTTTCATGTAGACTTCTTGATGTAAATCACCATGCAAGAATGCATTATTGACATCTAATTGAAATAAATCCCACTTTCTRGATGCAGCCAAGGCAATAATGCACCTAATGGTAGCCATTTTCACCACAAGAGAGAAAGTCTCTTCATAGTCAATTCTTGATTTTTGAGTGAAACCTCTGGCAACCAACCTAGACTTGTATATCTCAATAGAGCCATCTGCCTTTTGTTTAATTCTGTATATCCATTTACAACTGATAGCCTTTTTGCCTTTAGGTAAATYTGTGAGAACCCATGTATGATTGTCCTGTAAAGCTTGTAACTCACTCTGCATAGCTTGAACCCATTCAGATTTAGTGATGGCTGCTGCATAAGTTTGTGGCTCATGAAGTTCTAATAAATTGGCTATGAAACATTTCT
>SNQN01010829.1:0-20718 GCA_008642245.1 Bassia scoparia | reverse complement strand
ATTTATCAAAATCATTAACAAGACTAATTACCTCAGTTTCGGCCTTAAATTGGATGCGGGTGCTAAGCTCAGCGAGGAGGACCAGGTCGAGGATGATTGGAGCGGCCAAAAGAGAGTCCTCACAGGTGTTGTGRAAGACAATGGTGTTCTTACCACCCATGAATATCTCAGATGTGTACTCATCCATGGCTCTTTTGCTGTCTCCCACATATGGGACGTACTTCATTTATTAAAAAATCACACAGACAAACACCAAGTTGAGTCCTTCTATCAAAAACAGAAACACTATAACAACACAAAAACACATTTTTCCCGGTTAAACTGTATGATATACCTTAATGACAACGACGTGATCAGGGTGTTCACCAGGCTCATACAAGATACCGTTGCTAGCAACCATATCATCAACCACATTACTCTTAGAAATCTCTTTAGACCTGAAGGTCTGAGGTGCTGAAAGGTTCATCCCGTCATTGTTCCCCAAGTGGTTGTAGCTCACAATCGACGTTGGCTGCCATTTCATATAAGCTCTGATCAGTACTTAATCACAAAACTATCCTCATATCAAAAGATTATAATTAATCTAGAGGTATACCTTAATACCAGCTCCAACAAGGAAGTCAACAAGCACAGACTTCATCTTAGTCTGACCACTCTTGAAGTCATCCCCTCCAATCAAACAGTTCTTCTTAATTGCCAGTTCAATGAGACCAGGTACGAAGGTGTTCTGAGGACTACCGTTGATGAAAGGTACATCTTCGAGGACACAGGCAATTGCATACAAAGTCGAAGGAGAAATCTCGGACTCATTCCTCTCAAGAGCAGCCATCAAGTTCTCTGTGGTGTCATTCAACCCAACCACCACATCACTGTATCTCTCTGTGTTTGCTGTCCACAACACCACTACCTTGTCTACTTTGTTCTTCTCCTTAAACTCCCTACATTTTCATACGCAAATTCTCAGCATAAAATTCCCAACATTTTTAACTACGACTAATCGTTACCATGTCCATAAGTACCACTATCACCCAAAMTACTCTCCCAAACTCAAGCCATRATAGCCATGTAAGTTATGTTATGTAACAAGATTACATGTAATGATGAATTAAAGAGTCCAATCATGTGTACAATTAAGATAAAAGGCCACAAAGTTAACTAGTTCTCCATATAAAACAAGACTTGTTAAAATTAATCAAATACTATACTGCGAAAGTGCGATTAGTCAAAGAAACAAGTACCTGATGTCCTTAATGACTTGGTCAACTTGCTCCTTCTTAGTGCCCTTAATGATGTTACTCCCTTAATTATTTAATAGGACGAGATCTTGGTTGCAGCAATAAATCAGCTCATAAATATACCGGGAAGGGAATCATATGCTCCATGTAGGCCTCAATGTTTTGCAAATCAATGTCCAAACTTTTCCCTTGTTCATGGCATCTGCTAAGTTCATTCACTAATATCCCAACCCAAAACACATGCCTCTGGGTTCACCTTTCATCATTTCACATCATACCGTTATCTTTTTTCATAGCAACCTCATACTAACAACTTTATAAACAACAAAACAAAAAAAAAGAACTTCTTCTTGTAATAGCCTACTGTTAATACCTAATACACCTTATTTTTTACCTGGCACCATACAATTTAAATGATCTTCGAGGCTCACTTTGACATTAATAAATCAAAATGTTATATTTAGAAAATTATACAAAATGTATATTAAATAACCAAACATTTACACCAAACTAACAAAATTTTAATTATTTATAACATTAGATTTATAAAAAAAATTGTCCAAACATTTAGAACTTTAAACCAAAAAAAATTACAGTAATCACAATGTTTATAAACTCAATAAAAACTTCTAGTTAAGTTACAATGCAAGTGATCATTGACCCACAAATTAATCTAAACAACTTTAAAAATGTGAATATGTACCTGACTACTCATATCCAATCTACATGGCATCACTTGTATTTTGTACTAATCTATAAAAGATCAAATCTCGAGTAGTAGCATGCACAGTTGATGCAAAAACAGAATAGCCAATTCTTCATTGTCAATGTTAACACCTTCTTTTTATATGACCTTCATTCTTACAACGTTTGAAGAATATGAATATATAGCCTACTAATAATAAATGCATCACTACACGGCTTTTGCGTATCCACTATTAAAACTGACCAATGACCATCAATCCAACTTTGCTTTCCCAACTCGCACATCTTCTTTAATTAAATCCAAACCCCGATTTACTCTCTCCGTTCCATATATTTTTATCGAAATAAACCACACATGTCCTGATACTATAGGCATAATCAAATAACCGTATAATAACAAGTAACTTATGAAACGAAAAGGCGAAAGACAATAAAAAAACACAACCATAGAGAAGCTCTGAAGAGCGTAAATCTCCTCATCCGTTGAAAAACCAACACGAATAGAGGAACCATCAGGATCCAAATTTGGCTTGCTAAACTTGTCCTTGGTTCCCAATGATATTCCCCTGCATTCATTCATATTAACACAATCATTATGATTTATTTCATTTAAACACATTCCTTCTTACAACACTGCAAATGTGCAAATAACATCGGAATCGCGCATTAAAGAATAAAATAATGGCGATATAAACAGAAATTAAACAGAACTACTCGCGAGTCGCGATACACCACCCTCGTGAGTGTGCACGCCTTGTTGCCACCCCATCCCAACCAGCATCACCCTTAAATCCATCAATTACCAAAATCAACCACTCAAATCAACAAATAATTTGTATCTATTTATCAAATATCAAATAATTAAAATTTAATTAGGATTGAAAAGTAATAAAATACCAGTTGGAACAGGGTTTGAGTTTTAAACTTCTATTTGACAGTTTGGCTGACGATCCACTTGATAACCAGTAACCTTTCATTCATGAAACCAAATTCAGTGGTTCATAGTTGTAAACGAAATGAATTTCATTCTCAGAGTATGACATTAGGTCTACTTGAAGTTCAATGAACATTTTCGCTTCTTATTTAAAAAATTAACAAAATTGTTGAAGGCGAAAAATGGGAAGAAATGTTTAATCTCTGCGTAATGAAAGATTAAAGAATGCCACGAAGAAAGTGAAGAAGACGATTGAGTGAAGAAATGCTTCTACTGGCTTGCTATTATAGACCCACAACTTCATTTTTACTGTGTCCACTTGGACAATTTCTGCCTTTCATTTTTTACTCTTTCATGCATTCTTCCTTTTCTATTGTTTTGCAAGTAAATCATGCTAAAAAATAACATTACTGTATAAGAAATACATCAAACTAGATAATACTCGTAAAATATATATTTTTTTTAACAGACGAAAAATATGGTTTAAATAAAATAAACAATATTTTCTTAAAAGATTATTCTAATAATTATTTCTAATAATAAATAGAATATAGCAATCCATTAAAAATGTTTAAGTTTAGCCAAACTATAATTATAACCTTAATAAATATTTCTGACGTAATTTTTCATGCTGTAAATGAATAACAAAATAATAAAAAATAATACATAATAATAATAAAATTATAGTAATATAATAAAAAATCGGTGGGGATGGCGGAATTATAGAGGGAAAATATGAAGATGGGAATTGTTTTAAATCCAGAGTATCCTATTATTATTAATTTTTTTTTTTGAGGAATGATCAACATTAATTACAAGTAAGCTTTGCAGGAATATTTTGTGATTATTAGTCTAAATTTATTTGACCCATTGACTTTTATTTGTATAACTTATTCAATAATCAATCAACCTAATTAAACTTGATTGAATTATTCAATAAAAATGTGGAAAGTCCTTTAACATTGATTAATCTATTTTAGAAAACATAATTAATTCAATAGGGCTTTCCCATAATTGAACAGATATTTGTCTAGACTTTAGAATAGATTTAAGCAACTAACCACACAATAAATCTATATTATATTATCATGACATTAATGTGAATTGTGTGATAGATTGTGTCAAACATCTATTGCATTAACCAAATCACTTAGACACATAAACTTGTGACGACTGACTAATTTAAACAAGTACATCAAAATAGATCCAATTATAGCTCAAATATTTAGATTGTAACGTTGAAACGTGTTATTATTGTGTATCGTTGTCAATTCTAATTATAAAAAAAATTATACTTAGAAAAGTTGAAATTCTTAAACTAATATTTTTAACCTTTTATAAATGTTATAAAAAATAATTATCACCTTTAAATTTAATGTTAGCTAGGAAATCTCATATAAAAAGTATTATCTTAGTTGATTTGACTTTTTCCTCCACCCGAGCCCGTATACCATTTTTTTTTACCACAAAGTATTCAAGTACAAATTACAATGGCAATTGGCTCAAGTTTTAGCCCACAAATACTAAGTCATAAAAAACTCATTATTAATTATGTTCACTCTCTTCATGACTATTAACCCAATTACTTATAAAGGAAAAACCACACACTTTATGTATCACTTTTTCGACAACAATCTAAAAATCTTTGTCTTAAAAAAAAATAAAAAACAACACACCTTATAAATTATAAACTTTTGGTGTTTGGTAAAAAAAGATTGACATTTAGAGAGGTTTGAGCACTTTTAGATTTGACTAGTCAAAATACTGTTTGGTAAAGATTTATTAAGAGAGTTTTGCCACAAAACTCTCAAAATAAAAAAATTGTATATGAGCTTTTTCATTAGAGCTATTCAATCATAAATAAAAAAAGACATTTTTTGTCAAATTATATACCTACAACCTAGCAAATAAATAATTACCTTATTAAATGCTATAAATGTCATTTGTCATATTAAAAAAAAATAAAACTCTAATCCATCAGTTAACATACCAAACATGTTAACACAAAATACTTTTCAAATCATTAGTCAAATTCTCTGAACAAAAAGGTAAAACTCTTATCGGCAAAACTCTAACTGCTAATAGCTAAACTCCTAACTCTAATTGCCAAACAACGCCTTTGCAAACCACACACTAAGATTTTTTGTTAAACACCATTAACTTTGGGGAGGGCGATTGAATTCTTCTTCCTCCACTCCTTCACTACCAACACCCATGACACCACCACCACCGTCCACCACTTCTTCTCTCTCCTCTTATCCACCACCACAACACATGCAACGACAACCAACCACATGCCAGCAATATAATGAGACAACCACTCATCATCCGATTGTCCCCCCACCCCCATCTCTCTCATCATTGAGGTTTTGCATGCCACCTCCCTACCACAACTCCACCACTAGCCTTCAACACTCAATTTTCCCATTCTATTCCAAAAAATTTGAATTTCCGCCAATTCAATTCACCCACTCACCCTACCCATCCCCAATTCAATTACTTTCTAAATTAATTAGCTTTGTTTCGTTTTGATTTCAATGCAAAAACATGAATTTAATTGTTATTTTCGTTTTTAAATCAAAGATTTTGATTCAAAACTATTAAGAACCCTAACTTTTTTTAAAACTTCAAATTAGTTGAATTTGAATGGAATTCAAAGCAAAATTGAGCACCAATTTGCTCGATAATTATTGGGATTTACTCGATATTGTTCGAATTGTAAATTGGGCATCAAATTGCTCGAAAATGGTTGGGAAGTTGTTCCGGTTGCTGGCTGCATTGATGTGTGTGGCTGCCTATGTTGCTGCCTGTGTGGCTGCTTGCGGTTGATCCTTATTGCATTTTYCGATGCGTTGGACGGTGGTGGGTGGTTGAAAGAGAAGAGAGAAAAAGTGGTGGATAGTGGTGGGTGGTGGCTCGTGGGCTGTGAGTAGTAGTGAGGGAGTGGAGGGAAGGAAGAAGATTCAAAATCGRGCCCCACAAGTTAACGATGTTAACAAAAATCCTTTAAGTGGTCGTGGTTCACAAACAAACATAAAATTAAAGGCAGTTGTTTTTRAAATAAAAAACTTAAAAGGTTACTGTTTGCAAAAAGTGATACATAAAAGRTTATTGTTGGCTATTTTTCCTACTTATAAATTTTAATGGAAAAAATTGATTTAAAAAAAATCATGTTAAGCTACCAAGATTTCTTACGAAGTACAATTATTTTTTAAGGAAATATTAGATTTATTAAAATTTACGAATGTGTTAAGCACATGATCATACGCATCATAGTTCATAACCTATGAGCTTTTAAATTTACTATTGCTTAAGAAAAATTTGTTGATGTCATTAGATACCACATGTCAAATTTTCATAGAAAATTTCTCTTCCAAAACTATTGATAACACTCTCCTAATTCTAATCCTCCCATGTTTCAAGACTAATTAATAACTGCTTCCTTACGAATTGACATTTTTTTATAAGAACAAACTAAATAAATCATAGATCTCACGGGACTAACCTAGTTATTTCTATTATAYAAGACAAGGGGAGCAATGGTGTCCCCTCTATGAAATATYYCTTATACCTTTAATGAATTAAATTACAATGTTTTAAAAAAATTAATAATATGTTTTTACTCTTCAATTGTCAATTTGCCATAAATGTTGAACAAGTTTAATATAGTATTGCATTTGAAATGTCAACTATACTAATTAAACAGTATTTAGAGTGATTTTCTTTTCTTATCATAATAAACATGTAACAATGAAACATTACATAAGCTAAGTTACACTAATAAAAAGAATTCAATTGATAGAATAATTTGATAGGATGACACAATAAGAAGAAAAATGTAAAAAGAAGAATTTCATATTAAAAGTTGGGTAGCCTATCAATTATATTATATCCATACTAGGTACCACTTAAAAAATTTAGTGTAGTTATATCTACAATTGTCATAGCTTACTATAAAATTTGGTTACTAGTATATTATCTAACTATATTTTATTGGTAGTTCATTATTAACCACAAATTTTTTCAACTATTATATTTCTCCCTTTCTAAGAATTAATTTTCATATAGAATAACATGATGAAGGTCTATTATGTATCAATTATAAATTAAAGAAATATGATTTTTAAAAATTATTAATTTTTATTCTTTTTTTTGACATCATAGCTTCACGTCAACGCACGCATTGTGCATATTATTATCCTAGTTATATTTCTGTCTTTTGTATTTTCAATCTTTCCCAAAGTCTTTGATATATTTTCTCTACATTGTGGACATCTTTTTTGTCATTATTTGAAAAATTGGCAAGGATTTCATCATTCTTGACAACTGTCTTAATATATATACGGATAGTATAATTTTAGTTTTTTTTCAAATTTAAATCTTTTTCACTAATTATAATAAAAGATTATATAATCAACTACTTCTTCAGCATGATCATTTTGACTTTTCTTCATTCATAATTCATTTTCCTCATACATTCACAATCTCTTATACCATACAAAAACTCTTGTATACTTCACTTTATTCTGGTCACTCAAATTCCCCATTATATCTGATTTTGCATCATGACCAATACAAGTCTGTTTTTGTCACCTTTTTACAAATACTTATGATGCAATCAAAATAAGTTAAATAAGCTAATACATTAATTTTATAAAAAATTATAATCACTCATTCTATATAACATAACTAAATTATTCAAATATAATTTCAAGGATATATAAATATAATGAAAAAACTGCTATTCTAATCCCAACTGTGAGCAAATAACATACCCTAGCAACGCATGACTTGTTTTCCGGGCTAAAGTTCGATTACTCAGAATTTGACCTGAACAAATAGTTGTTTCGAAACATAATCTTGCACTCGGACATTTTTTTTTGACTTACCGTCGATAATCCTGACAGATCTAGCCACGAAACTCTATAATTTTCGACCTAACTCCGAACCCTAATTGCTCAAACTCTAATCCCTCAATCAAGTTTACTATGTAAATTTTTGGAACTTTGATAAGTTGTTCCTAATAAATCATAACACGTTTAATCTCATTTGTTTCTTTCTCAACGTTGTGCATTTACTATGTGAATGAGAATTCGGAATCACAAGATTAGATAGAATGGAATTTAATTTAATATTTTCGGTAAATAATTTTCTATCCTTTGTTTGCTATGTTATTGGATTAAAATCAAAATTGTAATATTCCTTTATGTTTGGTATTTTGATTGAATGTAGTGATTATTATTTATATATATTACCAATTTTTCTCTCTCATTATTGTGATTTAAGTATAATCATCATATTTTATAGGTAGGATATATATTATAATGTCTTTTTCAACAATAATTATCATTTCACCATTTATTACTCTACTCCGCTCTTATGGATATAAATCTTTCATGGATAAGAGCCATTTTTATCTCATTTCAATTTTTAATTATTTCTCCATCTACCTAAATCAATTTGTGAATTATATTAAATTTATATTATTTAACATCTCCATTACTCACTGTCCCTAACTGATATTCAACCAAACACTCCTAAGTTTCATCATCAAACAGAGTGCACAGACGTATGGTACAAATAACCCGATTTAGAAGATAATTTTATAGATACGCTTCGTAACGTGTTCCAATATATCTGATCCTCCATTTTCACTTTCTATTTTGGCCTTGTTCTTTCCTTCCTTGCTTGCCTCTGCCAAATAAGTAGAACCTCTCGAATGGTCTTTTTCTCTCACTTTCCCACAGTTACATCTCATCCGTTTTTTCTTCTCCTTTTTTTCTATTATATTTTAATAAATAAAATATTGTTTTTAAAGCAAAAATGTAGCGTAGAATTTTTATTAATCAAACTTTTCTCATAATAATAAAGGAAAGCTAATTCTTTATTCATTCAAGAAAAACTTATTCGTAGTTTTTACTCCAATAGGCAATAGCATTTTCCCTGTTTAGTAAGTATATGAAGGTTATAATTTTAGATGAACTCCTTAACTTCGAATAGCTAGTAATTTGCCTATCTCTTGCTCTTTACTTATACTACAAGGTAATTTCACTTTTATCAAACTTTGATAGTTTCATCTCATATTTTTATTTAGTTAATCAAGGAATATGAATCTTATTTTTTACTGCGATATATTCGTTTTGAATTCTCAAACTTTATTTCATATCAGTTTATTTTTTCATCTTTTTGAAATAGCACTTTTTTAATTTAAGTGCACAATTCACATTACATTCTCGTATGTTTTATCTATGGCAACCAGTGAGTCTGCTTAGTATCGCGAATGTTGCCTACGAAGCTATCTATCTAGTTCTAAGCATAAGCAGACAAAATACAACCAAACAAAAATCTATTGACGTGTAATTAATACTCAAGCTCATCTGGTTTTTGTCATCACTATTCGAGTTAACGTTTATGTCTCATTAACTTCTTTCAATCAATTTCTATTCCATTTCATCTCTCTCATTTACTTTCTTTTTCCTTAATTCTATTTCATCTTTTGCCTATTCCATATTTGAGATCTTAAATAAAAGCCCCAAAGTTCCTAGTTCAACAACAAGCAATTAACTCAAAGTGAGTATGACACATAATCGAACAGCAATACATTTCCACCTCTTTATTTCTCCTTATCATAAAATAATTTAATTAAGCCTAATTTATTGTATTATCATTTCGGTTGTAACTGAGAGGGCAGCTTCATATGCATGCAATTCAACCTACTCTCATCTAAGCTTGTGCTATGGTCTTAAGCCGTTTCCTACGTTAACTTTGTCTATCCATGTTATTTTGTGCATATTTTATAGTATAGCTTATTCAGTTTCAAAATGTTTTTTTGTACTTTAATACTCGCTAACCATGTCTTGCAACGACTTAACATCAATAGAAGGAAAAATCGGAATCTTTCAAAATGTTACGATTTGTATGTTATAATCTTACATCATTTTCGTCATACCAGATTCCATTTTATCAAATAGATCCTATTTAACAATTTCGAAGAAAAAAAAATGGGCCATATCCTTTTTCGCACGCCTACAAAATAAGCAAACCAACCTATTTGATAAGCTAGGCGTCCACTACGAAAACTAAACACTCTAAAATATATCATGTATCTTATAAAAGTATCCAACATTACTAAATTTCCCATCTTTTTTTATTTAAGTCGACAATAAAAATAGAAAATTGCTACAACTATTACTTTTGTTCACTTTGAAAACAATACCATTTTAGTTGTGACCACGCTCTACTTTATAAGCAACACGTTAACGTCTCCTTCCAACCACACGATATCTACCCTCCCACTTCCCCTCACTCTTGCCACTTCCGCCTCATTGCCTCTTTACGTACTGTACACCTCCTCCAGCTCATTTCCTTTCCCTTCCCTCATGCAGCACTCCTCCTTCAGTTGCTAAGACACCCAAGCCCAACATAGCCCCCCCCCCCCAATTCGCCACCCAGTGTCCTTCCAACATCCATCGCGCCTTGCGCACCCACTACCCCAATGGCCTCACCACCCTATCCAATTACAATTCCTTAATTTCCCTTCAAATATCAAGAACTATATTCGAAACCCTTTAAGATCGATACCCTCAAGTCTTCCTCAATTTAATATGAATCAAATTGCATAAACCAAGACAATGATACCCCCTATTTTAAAATCTCCATTTCCGCAAACCAATCACCTATATTCAAGCAAATCTCTCAATTCGAATTCCCCAATTTCAAACCCCTAAATATTGAATTATCCCAATGCTATAACTACTTTTAAAACAACTCCAGATTAATGATATTTAGCTATCGTGTTAATTTTTCGATACTTCTTTACAAGTTTAATGAAAATACCTCATTCCGAAAAGGGGTGAATGCGGTAGAAATTCATTTTAATGTCAGCGTCTGTGGTGGTTTCGTTGTTGTGCGTTTCGTGGCTTAAGTGGTCGAGTTTGGCGTGGGACCTCAAAACAATATTCGAAACCTAGACTCGTACATCCTCAAACCCAATTGGAATTTGAATCAAAATTTGCACCAAGCATGTAATCCTATTTGATAAATCGGTCCATTCAGCAACCTATATGTAGTACAATTTTAATCAACCCCAATTCGAAACCCAATTTCGTAATCCCTTAAATGTGTCATGAAATCTCAATGGCATAACTACTGAAACAACTCCAAATTAATATTGCTTGAGCTTATGTACTTCAGTATTTCGTAATCTAAATTTTAATGAAATACCGTCTCAAAAAGGGTGAAGTATAAAATCATTTTAAGTGCGTCGTTGTTGGGGGTGGTTTCTCTTTGAGGTTGTGGCTGTTTTGTGCTTTATGGAGGTTGATCTATTTGGTGTCTTTGTCCGTGGATTTCTCCCTATGCTCTAGTGTGCTGGCTCTTTTGTTGACGCGATCATTGGCTTCTTTTTTCTATGTGCACTGTTGAGGAAGTTGCTGTATGTGGATAGTGTTTCTTTTTTTAGGAACATTACGTTGTTAGTCTTAAAAGTCTTCTAGAAGTCTTTTTCACAAAATATATAAAAAAAGTGGGTAGTGTTTTAAAAATAATAAAATGTGTTTTTGGTAGGTTTTCAATAGTTGAACAAAAAGGTGGTAGTGGTGTACAATATTGTCCAAAATAATATTACTCTATCTGTACCCACCTATTCTAGATACCAGTTTCTCTTAGTTAGGGATATCCATTACTATGTTGAAACCCTTTTATTTTGAATTACACAATACCTATTTTTTAGTGCTTGGATTTTTCTTGTGGTTGCTAGTCTTTTATCCCAACTCATATAGGTGAACAATACTAGCCAATACACCTATTCACCAGTGTTACTTGTCACAATATTTGTGACCCGATCACCACATAGTGAACACACGACTCTATGCCACCTTAGTGTATGATATTTCCACTTGGGCCTAGCGCACTATATTTTTTTAGACACTTCTCAAAAGACTGCTCAATTAACTTGTCATTCGATTATATAGCGAGCTCGCATACTCTTTTTCTCTTATTTTCTATGTGGACTATGTCTCATTTGTCCAAACAATAAGGTATGACTAATGTCCATGTTTGCATCAAATGTAAAGGTTGTCATAAGCACATGTTACACACTAAATTTTAAGTTCCTCGTTCTGATGATAACAAACTATGGGTGAGCAAGACATGTAAACTACCTAGTAGATATATGTATAAATGACAAAACGATTATTAATTCCTTTATAATAAATATTTTGCTTAAAATGGAGGTTGCAACAACACAATTACACTCGATGCTAATTTTATTATCATATTCGATTATTTGATGCCTCAACTTTGTCTCATAGTTCTATAATTTTGAGATTAAAATTGAGGTAGCCTGTTAAGATCAACTCATGCTTTTTAATTGTAAAGTAAGTGACCATAGAGTTGATAGGTGCTACTAATCTACAGTATGATCTAAATGAATCAAGTAGATATTGAGTAACCATTTTTGTACCTAATTTTTTCTATACAACCACACATTCTTCTCTCCTTGCAAAACTCAAATTTCTATTTGGTAATAGATTCATCATTGTAATTTACAATATAAATATAATAAATTAAATATTGATTAACCTATTTATCATTCTCAACTTTTTTTATCATGCACATGCTTCTATCCTAGATGTAAAAAATATATCTTATATCACTTAGGATTCAGTTAGTATGCCATCGCGGCTCTTATCCACCCCCCGAAGGAGTTTTTTCCCTAATCCTTAACGATCAGAGATCTAACTGAACTCATCTAATAAAATATTGATACTTATTTTGTCATCACCAAAATTGGTTATTTCAATATGAATGAAATCACATGTTAATACCCAAATTATATCGTGCAACACGTTTTGACACTCTATTTAAGTTGTCGTGTAATTGGATAATAATGTAATAAAATGAAGACTCTAATAATACGGATCGAAGTGTCGAGGGTATTCTATGTTGGTGTGATCCTGTCGTACTCTATGAATTTTTAAAGTCATTTCTGTGCTATGTCACTTTTTTCTGCTCTACCTACTCATCTTCCACCATCATCTTGCTTTTCTTATAGTTAACACCTTTTATTATTCATGTGTAATTTAATGGTCCATTTTTCTATAATCATTACAAAATAATTTTGCATTCATTGAATCAATCTTGTAAGGCAATATACTCCCGTAAACGAATGTTTGCAACAAATATATTTTGGTTTGTATACCTACACAAAATATCCTTTTGTTGCATAAATACATTCGTTGAACGGCAGAAATGGTTAATAACATGTGTAGTGTATTGATTGTTTATCGAGTTACTAACAGTCTCATCTATAATCAAGAATTAGTAGATGAAAAAACTTAGAAACCGTTTTTGTCGTTTCTTTCTGAATGGAATAGCGATTTAGTTAACAATACGGAGGAACCCATTACTTAAAAAATATCAATATGATTATTAACAAAAAAAGAAGATAGCTAATTTTATTGAGTATTGCCATTCCCATTTCGCCTACTTAAAATCTAATTTTTCATGATTTTATATAAGTTCTCTATATTCAAAATCGAAATCGTGAAAATTATTATATCTAATTCAAGTGGTTAGCAATTAGCAATAATCAATCACTCATGTAGTATGAGATGATAATGTACAATGACGTTAATACATATTATATCTCTGGAGGTGAAACCCTACTTTTCATCTATGGTTAACAAATATTTCAAGGAAAGCGAAGAATCGAGAATGATCCTTCATCAGGCAATTATGGCTATACATTAATGTTCTTATCTGTGTATTGTCTTAGTTTTCACCCTTTTACACAATGTATCCCACATATCTCTCTCCTTTTGTCGCGAAAATCATATAAATTTTTACTAGCATAGAGACGTACAATGTGTTTCTTCCACTTTATGGATACCTTATGACTGTGCATTAATGACTCATCTTCATTTCCATCATATAGCACCTAGTGATAACCTGCTCAGTCTAGTTAGGCCATACACTTTTCCTTGTGTAGACAGGATGAATCTCAACCCCGGCTTTCTATGTATATGTAAGTCACCCCAACGCCCCCTATATAGTCAGGATTTATCCTCTTCGCGTCTCATGTATAATCTTGATAATAAGACTTTGTTTAATATTTCCACCTATTTCTACCTTTACAATGTAATAAAAAATAATCGTAGATTGAGTAAGCTTGATAATTAATCATTTCATTCCATCGAAAGTCTACGAAAGTTCAAACTGAGTGCTTACTAGTAGAACGTCTCTAAGCTGAGTAGTAGACGGTTATAGAACCTGTTGACAACCTTTGCTTGATAATAACATTGTAATTGTCTCTTTATGAGAAATATTGAAGACAATATACAGCCCTTATTATTTTAAATGATGAGATCCAATATTATTAAATGTTAACAACATTATCTTGGAACATATTTATACTAACGTTTCCCGTAATTTATATGCTGTAGCACATTAGTACTTTTATCAATCAACACACACATATACTATTATGTAATGATACACATTGCGCAACATTCGCAAGTAGGCCAAATCTGTAGTATCATGGGTATAGTTACTTCACCTTAATTTGCTTATACTAAATAAATTTCGTATTGTATTTTGATTAAATTTATGTATCAAAGATATATACAATTATATTACACTAATTATTATTATGTCCATCAGACTAAGGACCCTTTTGGTTATGTATATTTACCCTTTTTCAATTATTAATGACTGTTTTTGTATTATTTATTTAATCTATATTTATATAAATTGAAAATGCTGTCACTCTATTATTATTATGTGGTATTAAACGGCATATATGTTTGATTGCATAATATTTAATTATAGCGCAGTCTAAGTAGTAGAATACCTCTTGAATTTTATTAAGTGGAATGTTGCACATAATTACCAACATCATTTATGGGCATTAGTATATCGACTAATACAATTTTATTACATAAATTGGTCCACAACAATTTAAAATTGTACATAATAAATTCTTATTTATATATATGTGAAAATTAAATTTATTATTTTATCAAGTCAGACACATGACATCTAACTCTTTAATATAGAGTTGTGGAGCTCCGCATTAAAAATGTATCATTGAATTCTCTCACATTTAAAATAAGATCTTTAGACTATTATTCAAATATTCGTTTAAAGCTATATAAATATCATGAAAAGAACAGTTGCCTTTGTAAAATATGGTGAGTATAGGAGTTATTAGTGTATATACTTTTATTCGGCTTTTAGCGTGGTTGTATCATCAATATGGGAATAGTCTACGAATCTCTTTCTAGTTGTTTTTGTTTCTCTATTCTAATATCTTTTATGATCTGGTTCTGTCATTTTATGCCCAATATATCATGATGGTAAATAATTGTTGAGTATAATTACTGAATGATTGTATACTCCATGATAATTTGGTATGTTCTAAACAAAAAAAAACAATAAATATATCATTTTTCGGAGTTTACACTCATACTTCGAGTTAATGACCATAGGTTCTCCTATCCCCACTTTATTTTCATTCTTTACGCAAGTATCGTCTTCTAGACAACTTCTCCAGAGTTATCCATTCTGTTTTATAATCATTACTCTTTATTCATCACACACACATATTACTAATGGAGAGGATACTTCTTTTTATTCTCATCTATTGTTGAAATTGATATATATACATTAGATTACCATGATCAATACTTTATGTCTCAAATAGTGCTATTATTTATCATACTTGCTCTACTTAATTGTTTCCTTTTGACTTTTGCTCCGTACTATCATCGATGTTTTTATTATATATTCACATTTTTAAATATCTGGTGTAGTAAACTAGCACTGGCTATTAACTATATATTTTGTTGCAATATTACCCTATGAGTCATGAACTTTACTTTTACTCTAGGACCTAATCTGTGATATTAAATAGAGATATGATCTTCGCAAGTTTTTAATGACTATAGTTGATGGAATCTTAGTAATGTAAGACAACCATTGAACCGAAAATCCAATAGTACCAGTACTATTAGTTTGCTTTCACTTCTGGGCTAAAATAGATTAAACATGGCACTCTTTTGGGGCTTTGTTTTAATTAAAAAGATACTCGTTGTGAGTTCGCTGGGTTCATTGCCACAAAGTATCGAGCTTGCGTATATTTATTATGAAATTAGCATTCAAGTGAGCCAATGATCTCTGACCATCGCTCGTTAATTAAATTTGCTTTATATATGAATAAATCTCTTGAGTGTAGTTTACTTTTCATTATATCATTTATATCTCGTGGTCAATAAACATATTGCATTCACCACCTGATCCACGTAAACATCTAATGATCTAGATCATGGATACCAATAGGTCTTCATATAACCCCAAATATTTTCATTCTTATAGGGTCTGGTAAAGTTCATATCCATAATAAAGTTTTTTTCATATAATATATTTATATATATTTGAGGTTATCATTATGACATTGATTATATTGCTTGATATAGAATTTTGTATATATTCACATGAATATTGATTATAGAGATCATTATAGAATCATGTCTCCGTAGAGTGCATAGTATAATTGGAATCCAAACCCCTCCTTCTTTGTGCGTGAAAATATACTGAATGTGGGCTAAGTCCAACTTATGTAAGATCATTGCTTCATGTCAAGTCTTAATCCTATTTCACCCGCAAATTCTTATTATGTCCCTGGACCATAGTCCTCATCTATTGTTCGTCAAATGTTCTATTTTCGAAAACTAGAATGTTCATTCAAACATGTTATATATTTTCAATTAGAGATTCCATATGTTAAATATACACTTGGATTCGATATGAACATTTTTCTTATTTCGTAATTTTTTTTTTATTTTAATCAGTTCTAGGTTCGAATAATTTTTCTTCCCTTGTTGGCCTGGGTACCAAATAGACTATTATCTCACCTTTCTATTTGCATTTCCTCCTATGACTTCGCAGAATATACGTATTTATCCTATACCATTCGTACTTCCTCAGCTGCTATTCATTTATGTTCATTTTTCTCTAAATTAGTATGAATGTTTTTCATCTCAACATGTTTAAATTTTTGTCATTTTTCAAATTTTAGAATGTTCATATATTTGAAATTTATAACTTTATTTTCGGAAATTATGAACATTCTATTTCGATTATGCTTATTTGCCTATAACATGGTTATTGTATCATCTTTTAACATGTCCCTTGGACCATACTAATACCTTATGCTAACTCTTAAGTTTAAGGATTTGGCCTTAGGAGAATGGATTGCCATATCACCAACCAATATATAATCTTCCATTATTGTTAAAAAATTTTCTAAATTAGAATTTTTTATTAATTATGTAATAATTATTTGTCATATTATTTTTTTTAATTATCTTATCCAGTTAACCTTAGACGTATTTTTATTATACCTTTATTTAAGAACAAGTGCTTTGTCATTTATATCTGCAAATTTTTCGTTTTTCTCTTAACAAATTCTCCTCTTTTAAAATGAACTCTTGTAGTCGTCAGTATAGTCTTTCCTGATGGTTTGGTAAGCCCAATTCTCATCCACTCTTATTTTGTTTAGTTGTTTCTATCCTCTTCATCTCTTTATTATTTATCCCCAATTTTGGTTTTCTTATCTCTTATGAGCGTTTTCCCCAATTTGTGTTTATTTTATCCGTTTTTGAGAGTTTGGAGTGTGATTTTCTTGTTCTTCCTTATGGAAATTAGATTTATCTAGGGGGTTCGTTTTATGTTCCGTGGTTGAAAGATAGACTTAGGGTTTCAACATCTCGAAATGAATCAGCAAAATCATAAAGTTTATTTTAATTACCTTGACAATTTATACTATCATTGGACGTATTCGATTCAGAGTGAACTCACAGATGTTTCTGCTCTCGAGAAATTTTTCAGTCTGTTTTTTTAACTGCTCAATCTGTTCATCTTTGATACTATTGTTCAAGTGTTCTTCTCGTATTCTTTATTATTAGAATCTCTTTTTCCGACCACATAAATAAACAAGAATTACGAAAAGAATTTTCTTTCATAGTTATGCTAGACTAGTATTTTTTTTCTTTATTTTGTACCAAAACTTCTTTTCCTTCTTCTTCTACGCTTTCTCTTCTTATTTGTTTCAATTTCTCTCCCCTCTTCCATGTCGAAACGCCAAAATTTCATCTACGGTTTGATTCATGTCATTCAAAGTATCACCAACATTTTCTTTTGTCTTTTATTTGCTCACCAATAATAAACAATTGGCAGACTCTTTCAAACTTCGACTGTGTGTCCTATCTTATCTATCATTCTCAATGAGGACACTCCCTACATTAGATCATCCTGTATATACGCTTTTATACCTTGATGACATCATTCTGATTTGACAGTGGATTTCATGAGCAATCGTATCTTGAGGCTGATCTCTTATTCGATCTCTTGAGTTTGATCTATATAAGCCATCGATACGGATCCCTGTTCGACAATTTTTCACTGATATCAATTACTATGCTTAACTCTTGATCTCTCAGTTCACTATATCTCTATTGAGCAATTTGATGGAGTTAACGCATTATATTCTTCGTCTCAAAACGGATGCCTTGATAGTCTAAGATATTGTTCAGCTATCTTTCCTGTCATCGTTAATGTTCTTCATATTCTCAATAGAGGGTTGTTAAGAGGTTGTTTTTTTTTAGAAGCTCGTGTTTTTCGACTCGTATCTTCATCTCATAAACCACTTCATTATTAATTGCGTTCCAGCTCGGAATGACCGTAGAGATTAAGGGTAGTTAAGGTTAAATCTTCTATTTTGCATTTGATGTGGCGTGTTGTTATGTATGTTTGTTGTCGATCTTAGCACTACAACCAATCTAGTCTTCTGGAACTTGTATAATACCTCCATTTCACTAATTCTACTGATGGTTAGTCTCTGCCTTCTTTATACTCAAATTTCCGCAATGAATAAGTTGTATTTGGTAAGGTCAAATGGTGTCGCCGTCCAATGGACATTCCACTCTTTTGACGTAACACGTCTTCTTCGCTTTTTTTTTTTTTATTATTCTTAGCAGTATTGCGCGACATCTAGCGCTTCACAACACAGCCTATCATCAGGTTGCGCCTCCACCGATTGGCTTCTGCATCTTGAACTGCCCACTCCTTCCCTGTTTTACCCTCCTCATGGTGTAGTCCGATTCCTGTCTTTTCCCGGTCCAAACATCTTTCAGTAACATGTATTATCCAGCAACAAGAAAAGATAATGGATTATCGACCGTCAAAACAAAATTTCAAAATATGTTTCTGTGTAAATAACGGGCGAGCATATGGTCGAAAATACCTTTATTTATATTGCAGTCTGCATTACCGTTCTGTAGTTACGTTCATTCTTATAAGTCTTGACGGTAGTAAATATAGACATTTATTTTTACGTACCGTCATACTTTGTCTGTTAGTGATGACGGTCGTGTCGTTATATTCTACTGATATTAATAAACTTTACGATCCGCTAATTGTTCAGTTTTATATGATAGTATTGTTGTACCGACCGTATATTTAAACCGACTCGCACAAAGACAAACTGTATCTACACGATTACACCTCGGATCGCAAATTACCGAGCGTTCACCGTTCCGGCAGATACCGACTCCGAACGCCGTAATATTGGATTTTCGATCTTAAGCCTCCTGGAATATAGCTTTGAGCTCACAAATTATTCTAACAATTTACATATAAACCTATTACCGTCCCCAAACGTCAGTAAAAAGTCAATTTCAAAGATTGTTGATATATTTAGCCGACCCAAATCGGTCCGGTAAGTCCAATTTTTCCAAATTTGGGTTGACTTTACCGAGTCCTTATGATTTTAATTCGAGTATCTTTTGTTTAATTGTTTTTTTATTTTTTTTAACATATAATTTTTTTGTTTTGTAATTTAATCGAAAAATCTAATATATGGAATTTTTAAAATATTTTATAATAAAACATTATAATAGAATCAAATGAACATTAAAATAGTAAACTTGAGAATTTATTCTTAACCAACATTTTATTAAAATGTAATTTTTACATACATTAATAAAGGTATTTATAACATTGGTATAATGTTATAATATAAATTCATGAATATACTACATTCGCAATCTTAACATCTAACTTAACTAATACCATTCTAGAACTTAATACAGTACATTACTTCTGATATATTCTCATAACGAATACATTACACTACTCAAATCTCATAACTCTAATACTATTACATTTATCAATTATCCATACATCTAAAACTCATTGCATACTTGAACATCATAGATCTCAATTCTTTCTTGCTTGGCGTTTCTTTTTTTCAACAAACAAAAGAAAAAAAACAAAATTAACAGAAATTAAAAATTATCAAAATGCAATTTTAAATATTTATAATCAAAAAATAAAAAACAATATCTCAAATAAAAATAATCAGTAAAGACAACAATAAATAAAAAACAAATAGAAATAAACCCGAAAGATAAAACTGAAAAAAAAAATGACTCAAAGACGAAAAAACAAGAAGAAAATAATCAAAACAAGATGAAAAAATCGAAAATAATAAATAAATAAAAGAACACCTTATTGTAGGTCAGTAGACTCCAAATATGGTTTTTTTAAGTATTCAAGAAAAATGATCATCAATGGAAAAATTTATAGAGTTAATAAACAATTAATAAATCTAAAAGATAAAAAACAGCAAAGAAATATGAAATATAATTTCAATCAAATTATGATGAAATTATGAATAAAACAATTGTATACAAAAATTAAATGACTCGTCTAAATACAATTGGGCAAAGAACTTTTTATATCTAAGTATTAAATAAAAAGGCAAAACTAATAGTTTCGAATGAT